>JBCNJP010010116.1:15000-24313 GCA_039602395.1 Deinandra increscens subsp. villosa | reverse complement strand
ACCCAGATTTTGCAGTCGTAAACACCGAAACACGATGAACACAGCAGCAGCGATGATCGTAAACACCCAGAAAACCTTCGAATCTTCAAAAACACAAACACCAACCCAGAAAAACACTTGAATCTATATCGTGAGAACCTCGAAACACTTGTTTCTTGGCTCTGATACCAATTGTAGGTCCTGAAAAATACCCGAACACACGATATCAAGATCTAACACGAGTGCGGAATCCTCGTGAGAGATTGATTCAAGAAAATAGTAGAAGAAGAGACTAGATCTTCGATAAAGATGAAGCCTTGAATGAAAACCGTCTACTAGAAGCAATCCAAACTGATCGTAAACACCAAAGAACTACTAGAAATCGTAAACTCTCAAATGGAAGGCTTACCTTAATCGTGAACATGAGGTGGTATTTATACCACCTCTTACAACCTAATGGGCTAATCATAAACCCAATAAGCCCAATCATAAACCCAAGCCCATGCCCAATCTAATAGTAAACTAGCCTAAACATAATAAAACTAGCCTACTAATCTAATGAAACCCTCTAAGCCCAGCCCAACTTATTTAATATTACAAGCCTCATAATCTAGCCTCTACAGGAGCACTCGACACACCTTTCTTCACCTAGAGGCATGTGGGATCCCTTTACTTCAGACGATTAGTTCTACGAGGACGACCCCGAGGAGACTATCCCTGCTACCTTCTACCCTCCTGTTGTTGAGATGTCGATTCCTGACCCCATTGTCTCCATTCCTGACCCTCCCGTGTCTCTCCCTCCTACACGTGTTCTTGACCCTTCATCTTCTACCCCCGCACCGTCCCATCGCCTTTATTGTCTTGCTCCAGGTGGTCATAGGTTGAAACATACACCTAGGAAAATCTATTATTCGCACCCGTCTGATGAATTCTGCCCCTGTTGATGAGCCTACCCCCAAAAAGGCTGCGCGTTTCTAGCCACCTGTTGTTCCTTCTGTCCATGAGGTAGGAGAGTCATCTGCCTCAGCTGCTCATACCGCTCCCATATATGATGGCGTTCCTTTCCTTTTGCCTGACCTCCTTCCCATCCATTCTCGTCTGTCTAGGCATGATGATACCATTCGTCGTGTCATTACCAAGCTTCGTTCATTGCTGTCTTATCACACCATTCAGACCCTAGAGACACGTCTGTCTTCCATCGAGGATCATGCTGTTGCTTCTGGTTTTTCTATGGATTCCCTACACGCAAACCTCACAGATGTTTCTAAATCGACCACTACCATGATGCTGACTATGGAGATGTTCGAGATATGAATGCAGACTATGGAGGATACATTGTCGATGTTCCAGACGTTCATGGCTACGCTCAGTCAGGTTGCTGGTCTGTTCTTCATGCCACCACTACCACCATTTCCTAGAGGCCCAAACTAGTGGTACCACCTAGTGATGCATTCGTATCATGTTTAATTAATGTATGAAAACTATGATATATTTTGGCAAACGGAGTTGCGCCTCCAACTTTTTAGGCAATTATGGTATGTTCATACTAGAATTGTAGTATTTGTCATGATGGATGTTTTCGGATATTAATTAACTATGGTTGTATTACTTTTGTTGTAGCTTCTCATGGATGTTATGGTTGTTAAGGTTGTTATGCATGTAGATATGTAGATGTATATTGTCATATATTGTCTAATTATACTTCTTGTTTACATTCGTGAATTAAGAATATCATGTATGGACGTTGAGGACGCTCGCGAGTCAACCGAGCTGATTCACCTCCACCCGCACCAATAAACACTGAACAAGTTGAAGCCTTAATCGCCCAACGTATTGCTGATGCCATCACTGCTAATGAAGCTAATCGCGCCGCTTGAGGCCAACCTGAAGGTGCTCCTGGTGGTAAGACCTTCGATAAATGTTGGAAATCTGAGAATATAAATTTCCCCGAATTGTTTTCAAGGTTATGTCTAATGTTTCAGCTGCCCGTGAATGTACCTATAAGGACTTCATGAATTGCAAACCTATCAATTTCAAGGGTACCGATGATGCTGTTGGTCTTATTCGTTGGTTCGAAAAGACTGAATCTATTTTCCATATAAGTAACTGTCCCGACCATTCTAAGGTCAAATTTGCTGCTTGCACATTCATTGATGGTGCTCTCTCATGGTGGAATTCGCATGCCGAAACTGTCGGAACTGACCAAGCACACGCTATTCCTTGGGAAGAACTGAAACAACTACTAAGAGATGAATACTGTCTACGAGAAGAACTTCAACGTTTAAAAGTTGAATTCTGGGGACTCACCATGAATGGGTCTGATATTGCTGGATACACCAAGAGATTCCATGAACTTGCTCATCTTTGTTCCTCAATGGTGACTCCACCATACAAGAATATTGAACGTTACATTTGGGGTTTAACACCCAACATTCAAGGAAATTTGATGTCTTCCAAGCCAACCAATCTGCAAATCGCCACTCGTTTTGCAAACAGTCTGACCTACCAGGCTGCACGCCAAGGTGCTTCCTTTGCCATGAAGGTTCTTGATCATCCCAAACTTGTTTTTGATGTCTGTTCTCCGTCTTCTTCATGTAGGAAGAAGTTTGACCGTAAACGCAAACGCGGTTATTTTGGTAAGAAGAATTCCGAGAAGCGATCTGAGAAACAACCTGAAAAAGCCCCGAACCAGTCAAAGCTTTTGTTGCTTCTGCCTCTGTTCAAGAACCAAGAAAATCTGGCTACACAGGACACCAACCGTTGTGTCCAAAATGTAACCTTCATCATACCCTGGATTGCGACAACGTTTACTGCAACAAATGCAAAGCAAAAGGTCAAATTGCCAGAGACTGTCCATCCCACACTTGTTATGGCTGTGGAGCTGTTGACCACATGAAGAATCAATGTTGAAAGAAAAATCAAGCTGTTGGAACTGCCCGTGGAAGAGCCTTTGTGATGAATGTTGCAGAAGCCCGACAGGACCCAAATACTGTCACCGGTACGTTCATCCTTAACGATTATTATGCCTCTGTTTTTTTTTATACTGGAGCCGAGAAAAGCTTCATGTCTACCGATTTTTGCCCATTGCTTAAAATCGATCCATGTACTTTAGACATTATGTACACTATAGAACTAGCAGATGGTAGTCTAATCGATACTGACAAGGTTTTCCAAAATTGCTCCTTACGTCTATCTGACCGTCCGTTTAACATTGACTTGTTGCCCGTCAAATTGGGAAGTTTTGACATCGTAATTGGCATGGACTGGTTATCAAAGAATCGTGCGGAAATTGTTTGTCATCAAAAGCAAGTCAAAATTCCATTACAAAACGGAGAAACAATAGTCATTCAAGGTGAAAAGGGTGGAGCCAAGCTAGATATCATATATTGTATGAAGACACGACGATATCTTCGTAAAGGTTATCATGCCATTCTAGCACATGTTGTCGAAAAGGAACCAAAAGAGAAAAATGTTGAAGGACTATCTTATCGCCTGTGAATTTCCTGAAGTATTGCCTAAAGACTTACTAAGACTGCCACCAGCCAGGAAAGTAGAGTTTCAAATTGATCTTATCCCAAGTGCTGCACCCGTACCCGTTCTCCCTATCGCCTCACTCCTTCTGAAATGTAGGAATTATCCAATCAGTTGCAAGAATTATTGGAGAAAGGATTCATCCGACCCAATTGTTCTCCATGGAGTGCTCCTGTTCTTTTTGTTAAAAAGAAAGATGGATCATTTCGCATGTGCATCGATTATTGTGAGCTGAACAAGTTAACTGTAAAGAATCGTTATCCACTCCTAGGGATCGATGACCTATTTGATCAACTTCAGGGATCAAGCTATTATTCAAAGATTGATCTACGATGCAGTTATCATCTGTTGAGAGTTCGTGAAGAAGACATTGCCAAAACTGCATTTAGAACCCGATATGGTCATTATGAGTTTCTAGTGATGTCATTTGGCTTAACAAACGCACCAGCCGAATTCATGGATTTAATGAATCGTGTGTGTAAGCCCTACTTGGACAAGTTTTTTATCGTGTTCATTAACGATATTTTGATCTACGACCGTAGTAAAAAGGAACACGAGCAACATTTTAGACTTATCTTGGAGTTACTCAAGAATGAAAAGTTGTACGCGAAATTCTCAAAGTGCGACTTTTGGCTTCGTGAAGTACATTTCTTAGGTCACGTGGTTAATGAGAAAGGAATTAATGTTGATCCTTCCAAGATTCAAGCGATCAAAGATTGGAGCGCATCCACTACTCCAATTAATATTCGTCAATTCCTAGGTCTCGCTGGCTATTACAGAAGGTTTATGGAGAAATTTTCAAAGATAGCTCAACCGTTAACTGCTCTCACTTAGAAAGACAAGAAGTTTGTCTGGGATTCTAAAGCTGAAACCGCCTTTCAATTGCTAAAACAAAAGTTATGTAATGCACCGATTTTGTCCCTACCCGAAGGAACAAATGATTTCATGGTATACTATGACGCAAACCACCAAGGTCTATGATATGTACTTATGCAACAAGACAAGGCCATTGGTTACACCTCAAGACAATTGAAAATTCATGAAAGGAATTACTCAACTCACGATCTTGAGCTTGGAGCCATTGTTTTTGCTCTAAAGATTTGGAGACATTACCTTTATGGTACGAAGTGTACGCTATACACTAACCATAAAAGTCTTCAGCATATATTCAATCAGAAAGAGTTAAACATGAGACAACATCGTTGGATAGAGTTACTCAACGATTATGATTGTGAAATCCGTTACCACCCAGGTAAAGCTAATGTTGTTACCGAGGCATTAAGCAGAATAGACCGAGTGAAACCTCTTCGTGTTCGTGCTCTTGTATTGACCATTCAATCCAATCTCACCTCTCTTGTTCAAGATGCCCAAGTCGAAGCTCTCAAGGATGAGAATGTCCCTAATGAAGGTCTACGTGGAATGGAAAAGCAATTCGTCAAGAAGCCCGATGAAGCTTATTATTTCATGGATAGACTGTGGATACCAAATTTCGGTTTTGTGAAGAAATTAGTCTTAGATGAAGCTCACAAGTCTTCTTTAATAGGTTCATAGTCCAAAGCCTTCCATTTCCGTCAAATGACCCGGCCTCCCCTGGCTCTTCCACTGTCCAGGCTCCAGTTATTCTATACATCCTGGTTCAGACAAGATGTACCATGGTTTAAAAGAGTTGTATTGGTGGCCTAACATGAAGGCTGAAATCGCCACATACGTTGGTAAGTGTTTGAATTGCGCAAAGGTCAAAGCTGAATATCAAAAACCCTCTGGTTTACACGTTCAACCCGTAATCTCCGAATGGAAATGGGAAGGCATATCCATGGATTTTATTACCAAGTTTCCAAGGACTCGAGCCAGAAATGATGCCATTTGGGTTATCGTTAAGCGTCTGACTAAATCTGCTCACTTCCTGCCTATTCAGGAATCCTACACCACTAAACAACTTGCCAAAATTTATATGAAGGAAATTAAGTCTCGTCATGGAGTACCTAGTTCTATTATCTCTGATCGAGATAGCCGTTTTACCGCCCGATTCTGGCAAACTCTTTAGAAAGCTTTTGGTACTCGTCTCGACATGAGTACAACCTATCATCCATAAACTGATGGCCAAAGCGAAAGAACCATTCAAACTCATAAATACATGCTTCATGCTTATATTATTGATTTCGGTAACAGCTGGGACAAACACTTGCCGCTAGCTGAGTTTTCTTATAACAATAGCTATCACACCAGTATTCAAGCCGCACCTTTTGAAGCTTTGTACGGAAGAAAGTGTCGTTCGCCACTTTGTTGGACTAAAGTTGGCGATAGTCAACTCACAGGTCCCGAACTAGTACATGAAACTTCTGAGAAAATCTCCCATATTCATAGTCGTTTGAAGGTTGCCCGTGATCGATAGAAGAACTACGTTGACAATCGACACAAACCATTTAAATTGCGTTATGGTGAAAGTAGCACCATGGAAAGGTGTTATTCATTTCGGAAAGCGTGGAAAGCTTAACCATCGATATATTGGTCCTTTTGAAATCATCGAAGAGATTGGACCAGTAGCATATCGTCTTTAGTTGCCTCCCGAACTTAGTAAAGTTCATGATGTGTTCCACGTCATTAACTTGAAAAAGTGTTTGTTTATCGAAACTGCCATCATCCCCTGGGATGAAATCGAGATTGACGATCGTCTGCACTTCATTGAAACGCCTGTTGAAATCTATGATCGTGAGATCAAATGATTGAAGAAGAGCCGGATTCCCATCGTAAAGGTCGTTGGAACTCACGTCGAGGTCCAGAATATACGTGGGAATGAGAAGATCAAATGCGTGAGAAGTATCCGCATCTCTTTGCCAATGCTGCCAACCCTGGTGGTCAAAACTAAATTTCGGGACAAAATTTCTCTAACCGGAGGAGGATGTGACAACTCATACATTCCAGGTATACATTAATATTATAATTACGTGCAAATAACTGTGATTCTATGTGCATTGGACCTAATTTGTCCCAAATTAGGTAAACTTACATGCGAACATAGACAATTTAGGTCCGAGAACATTTGCCCGTAGTGGAAATCACCTTAAATTCCGCGACTATTCATGATGGAACTTCAATAACAAGAATTTCATAAATATTGTTTTGTGGAATACTAAATATAAAATGATTATTTTATATTTTTCAAAACATTACGTTTATGTCGAAACGTATTTCAAAATGAAACGTTCATTCGAACGGCAAATCATTAAAATCAAACAACGTTTTGTATTCACAAAACATGGTTCTAACTCCAAACTATATTTCCTTTTTCGTCCAAATAAATATTTAAACGTGTCGCCAAAATTTAAAACAACAAACGCTCGTGTCGAGCGAAAATATTATTCAAGTTCCTAATACATCGACCATGTATAATCAAACAATCGAGACTTGTGACATATCCCGTCCATTCAAAAATTAATTGTAACGATTATTATTTTTATTAGTTTTTATACTATCTGTTTTTCGAGCCAAAAACCAACTTTTCATTCGTTTGTCGTTTCGACCCAAACGAAATATCATTGGACTCGTTGGATCAATCCGGACTTAACCCGACCCGACCCGAGACCCGGTTCAGCCCAATGAGCCCAGTGGGCCTACCGGCCCAGTTACTTATTTCTCTCTCTTTTCTTTTCCTTGTTGCCTAACCTGTCGGCCCGCAACCCCCCATGGCCCACTTTCTTTTCTTCTCAACTTGTAGGCCCAGCCCGGCCCGAGCCACCTTTTCTCCACTTCTTTTTCCCGATTGGGCCTAAACCTGACCGGCTCTTCCTTCTTTCTCTTCTCCCTTTGGCCCGATTCCCCCTTTTCTTTCTCCCTTTTCCTTTCCGGTTTCTTCCTCCCTTCCTCCATTCGGTTCTAACCAAAACCTCCTAATTCCTCATTAGACTTTTGTTACAATCCTCATATGACTAATACACTCCTGAGGCTAGATTCCCTCCTACTTGTATACAAGATATTGAATATTTTGGTTGGCCAAGTACACAACAAGCTCAAGGACCCTTGGTTAAACCCATTACCCACTTACACATTAGACAACTTTGTCTCCCATGTCCTCTCCCTCTTGAGCCGGTTCTAACCCCCACAAACACACACACTTGATTCATTTCTAACCCACAAGTGATCAAGTGATTCAAACCATCTCCTCCCCTTTTCTTTCTTAGACTCAAGCCACCCCCAAAACCGACCCCAATCGGTTCATTTAAAACCATAACCCAAGCCCCACTTGACCACCTCTTATATCACTTAACTCACCTTATTCTAACACTTTCATTTCAAGAACAAACAAACATTTTTCTCTCTTTCTCGTCTCTCTCTCTCTCTGGGCCTCCATAAACCGCCACTATTCCACCATCATTCACCCAACATTCCAACACATTCTAAGCTTCTAATCACCTCTCTTAACAAGGTAAACCATCCACCATTCGTATTTCATCATTATTCTTTCATTCTTTCTTCCTAATCTATCCTTTCCTTGTACTAATTTCTTGATTCTTTAATCATGTTCATGATCTCTCTTTCATTCTTTCATCACCTTCATTCCAAAATCAAGATCAAGGGTGGGTTTGGAGCATAATCGTAAGCTTAATCAACACCCATCAAAGTCATTTACCGATCCGATTTTAAATTTAAGTGAAGAAGTCTTACCTTCTTTTGAATTTTCTACACTTATTATCCATATTATGTCACAAATCATGTTCATGATACAAGTCTTGATGTTATTGTTTGATGATTCACAAGCAATCCTTGTTGTAAGTAAAATTTCGTACACTTTGATGGAACTAGGATATGATGTGCTTATGATTTTTGGAAAAATCTAAAAATAATACTTATGTTTATGTTTAAAGTCTTATGTTTGGTGATAAAATTTAGAGATCATAACATAATGTGAGTTCATGATGTTCTAATGTGTTTAAATTGATGAAAAGTCATGACATAAAACTTGGAAATTTGATTTTGGGAAAATGGAAATGGATTTTTATGACATAAGAACAATTTAGTTTTTTATGAAATTAAGTGAAAATTTCCAGAACAAGCTTTATGACCATCTAGGACTTGTAAGATATCATTTAGGGCTGCCAAAACTGATTTTTAAACTTACAAAGTGATCCGGGAAGTTAAACATTCAAAAACGGAATAATCGGAAACCGTAACACGACATTTCGACAAAAATATATAACATATTTTTTTAGAAAGAATGAGTTCTGGTACAGAACATAAAACATGCTCATTTACATGTAAAAATGGTTCAGGAAGTTCAAAAGTGGAAAAACATGTTTTAGAAGCAAACTGGACTAAAACTGTAACTTTTGATAACAAGAAAACGTCAAATTTTGCAAGTTAAACTTCCAACGGTACAATTGGCAACTTAAAACCCTAAATCACATTGATACAACTCTAATAACAAATCCTATGTATTAAGGAAACTTAAAACGTTATAAAACGAGTCAAATCGGTCAAACCGGTGAAACCGGCTAACTACCGGACGAACCGACACTTAATTTTATCAACATATAAGTTCATATACTTTTGGAAACATTTCTTCATACAAATAAACATATTTTCAAGTGTCAAAATTCTTTTCGTAAAACACGACAAATACCGTATATTGACGCGCGGTATAACACGCGCGTTGAACCTTTATTAATAAAAGACTTTATTTATTATTTTAAGGATTTCAAACCCTTACAAATATTTAATAAATCAAATATTGATATTTTCAACACGCTTTATGAAAAATAATGTATATTATTCAATATATATTTTTCTAACGTGAAAATTCTGTCAT
>JBCNJP010010115.1:0-24321 GCA_039602395.1 Deinandra increscens subsp. villosa | reverse complement strand
ATATAACCAATAAGTTGTGTTTACGACCAATTATGGCCCAATAAGGTGTGTTTAGTTGGGATCGGGCACAATAAGTCCCACTAATGTGTGTATATAACCAATATGTTGTGTTTAGGACCAATGATGGCACAATAAAGTGTGTTTAGGGACAATGAGGGTCAGTTGGGACCAATGAGTCCTAATAAGGTGTGTATATAACCAATAAGTTGTGTTTACGACCAATTATGGCCTAATAAGGTGTGTTTAGTTGGGACCAATGAGTTCCACTAACGTGTGTATATAACCAATACGTTTTGTTTAGGACAAATGATGGCCCAATAAGGTGTGTTTAGGGGCAATGAGGGTTAGTTGGGACCAATGAGTCCCAATAATGTGTGTATATAACCAATAAGTTGTGTTTACGACCAATTATGGCCCAATAAGGTGTGTTTAGTTGGGACTAATGAGTCCCACTAAGGTGTGTATATAACCAATAAGTTGTGTTGAGGACCAATGATGGCCCAATAAGGTGTGTTTAGTAGCGCAATGAGTGTCGGTTAGGACCAATAAGTCCTAGTAAGGTGTGTATATAACCAATAAGTTGTGTTTAGGACCAATGATGGCCCAATAATGTGTGTTTAAGGGCAATGAGGGTCAGTTGGGACCAATGAGTCCCAGTAAGGTGTGTATATAACCAATAAGTTATGTTTACGACCAATTATGGCCCAATAAGGTGTGTTTAGTTGGGACCAATGAGTCCCACTAATGTGTGTATATAACCAATACGTTGTGTTTAGGACCAATGATGGCACTATAAAGTGTGTTTAGGGACAATGAGGGTCAGTTGGCACCAATGAGTCCTAATAAGGTGTGTATATAACCAATAAGTTGTGTTTACGACCAATTATGGCCCAATATGTTGTGTTTAGTTGGGACTAATTAGCCCCACTAAGGTTTGTATATAACCAATAAATTATGTTTAGGACCAATGATGGCCCAATAAGGTGTGTTTAGTAGGGCAATGAGGGTCGGTTAGGACCAATAAGTCCTAGTAAGGTGTGTATATTACCAATAAGTTGTGTTTAGGACCAATGATGGCCCAATAATGTGTGTTTAAGGGCAATGAGGGTCAGTTGGGACCAATGAGTCCCAATAAGGTGTGTATATAACAAATAAGTTGTGTTTACGACCAATTATGGCCCAATAAGGTGTGTTTAGTTGGGACCACTAAGTCCCACTAATGTGTGTATATAACCAATATGTTGTGTTTAGGACCAATGATGGCACAATAAAATGTGTTTAGGGACAATGAGGGTCAGTTGGGACCAATGAGTCCTAATAAGGTGTGTATATAACCAATACGTTGTGTTTACGACCCAATTACGGCCTAATAAGGTGTGTTTAGTTGGGACCAATGAGTTCCACTAACGTGTGTATATAACCAATACGTTTTGTTTAGGACAAATGATGGCCCAATAAGGTGTGTTTAGGGGCAATGAGGGTTAGTTGGGACCAATGAGTCCCAATAATGTGTGTATATAACCAATAAGTTGTGTTTACGACCAATTATGGCCCAATAAGGTGTGTTTAGTTGGGACTAATGAGTCCCACTAAGGTGTGTATATAACCAATAAGTTGTGTTGAGGACCAATGATGGCCCAATAAGGTGTGTTTAGTAGCGCAATGAGGGTCAGTTAGGACCAATAAGTCCTAGTAAGGTGTGTATATAACCAATAAGTTGTGTTTAGGACCAATGATGGCCCAATAATGTGTGTTTAAGGGCAATGAGGGTCAGTTGGGACCAATGAGTCCCAGTAAGGTGTGTATATAACCAATAAGTTATGTTTACGACCAATTATGGCCCAATAAGGTGTGTTTAGTTGGGACCAATGAGTCCCACTAATGTGTGTATATAACCAATACGTTGTGTTTAGGACCAATGATGGCACAATAAAGTGTGTTTAGGGACAATGAGGGTCAGTTGGCACCAATGAGTCCTAATAAGGTGTGTATATAACCAATAAGTTGTGTTTACGACCAATTATGGCCCAATATGGTGTGTTTAGTTGGGACTAATTAGCCCCACTAAGGTTTGTATATAACCAATAAATTATGTTTAGGACCAATGATGGCCCAATAAGGTGTGTTTAGTAGGGCAATGAGGGTCGGTTAGGACCAATAAGTCCTAGTAAGGTGTGTATATAACCAATAAGTTGTGTTTAGGACCAATGATGGCCCAATAATGTGTGTTTAAGGGCAATGAGGGTCAGTTGGGACCAATGAGTCCCAGTAAGGTGTGTATATAACCAATAAGTTGTGTTTACGACCAATTATGGCCCAATAAGGTGTGTTTAGTTGGGACCAATGAGTCCCACTAATGTGTGTATATAACCAATACGTTGTGTTTAGGACCAATGATGGCACAATAAAGTGTGTTTAGGGACAATGAGGGTCAGTTGGCACCAATGAGTCCTAATAAGGTGTGTATATAACCAATAAGTTGTGTTTACGACCAATTATGGCCCAATATGGTGTGTTTAGTTGGGACTAATTAGCCCCACTAAGGTGTGTATATAACCAATAAATTATGTTTAGGACCAATGATGGCCCAATAAGGTGTGTTTAGTAGGGCAATGAGGGTCGGTTAGGACCAATAAGTCCTAGTAAGGTGTGTATATTACCAATAAGTTGTGTTTAGGACCAATGATGGCCCAATAATGTGTGTTTAAGGGCAATGAGGGTCAGTTGGGACCAATGAGTCCCAATAAGGTGTGTATATAACAAATAAGTTGTGTTTACGACCAATTATGGCCCAATAAGGTGTGTTTAGTTGGGACCACTAAGTCCCACTAATGTGTGTATATAACCAATATGTTGTGTTTAGGACCAATGATGGCACAATAAAATGTGTTTAGGGACAATGAGGGTCAGTTGGGACCAATGAGTCCTAATAAGGTGTGTATATAACCAATACGTTGTGTTTACGACCAATTACGGCCTAATAAGGTGTGTTTAGTTGGGACCAATGAGTTCCACTAACGTGTGTATATAACCAATACGTTTTGTTTAGGACAAATGATGGCCCAATAAGGTGTGTTTAGGGGCAATGAGGGTTAGTTGGGACCAATGAGTCCCAATAATGTGTGTATATAACCAATAAGTTGTGTTTACGACCAATTATGGCCCAATAAGGTGTGTTTAGTTGGGACTAATGAGTCCCACTAAGGTGTGTATATAACCAATAAGTTGTGTTGAGGACCAATGATGGCCCAATAAGGTGTGTTTAGTAGCGCAATGAGGGTCGGTTAGGACCAATAAGTCCTAGTAAGGTGTGTATATAACCAATAAGTTGTGTTTAGGACCAATGATGGCCCAATAATGTGTGTTTAAGGGCAATGAGGGTCAGTTGGGACCAATGAGTCCCAGTAAGGTGTGTATATAACCAATAAGTTGTGTTTACGACCAATTATGGCCCAATAAGGTGTGTTTAGTTGGGACCAATGAGTCCCACTAATGTGTGTATATAACCAATACGTTGTGTTTAGGACCAATGATGGCACAATAAAGTGTGTTTAGGGACAATGAGGGTCAGTTGGCACCAATGAGTCCTAATAAGGTGTGTATATAACCAATAAGTTGTGTTTACGACCAATTATGGCCTAATATGGTGTGTTTAGTTGGGACTAATTAGCCCCACTAAGGTTTGTATATAACCAATAAATTATGTTTAGGACCAATGATGGCCCAATAAGGTGTGTTTAGTAGGGCAATGAGGGTCGGTTAGGACCAATAAGTCCTAGTAAGGTGTGTATATTACCAATAAGTTGTGTTTAGGACCAATGATGGCCCAATAATGTGTGTTTAAGGGCAATGAGGGTCAGTTGGGACCAATGAGTCCCAATAAGGTGTGTATATAACAAATAAGTTGTGTTTACGACCAATTATGGCCCAATAAGGTGTGTTTAGTTGGGACCACTAAGTCCCACTAATGTGTGTATATAACCAATATGTTGTGTTTAGGACCAATGATGGCACAATAAAATGTGTTTAGGGACAATGAGGGTCAGTTGGGACCAATGAGTCCTAATAAGGTGTGTATATAACCAATACGTTGTGTTTACGACCAATTACGGCCTAATAAGGTGTGTTTAGTTGGGACCAATGAGTCCCACTAATGTGTGTATATAACCAATACGTTGTGTTTAGGACCAATGATGGCCCAATAAGGTGTGTTTAGGGGCAATGAGGGTTAGTTGGGACCAATGAGTCCTAATAAGGTGTGTATATAACCAATAAGTTGTGTTTACGACCAATTATGGCCCAATAAGGTGTGTTTAGTTGGGACTAATGAGTCCCACTAAGGTGTGTATATAACCAATAAGTTGTGTTGAGGACCAATGATGGCCCAATAAGGTGTGTTTAGTAGGGCAATGAGTGTCGGTTAGGACCAATAAGTCCTAGTAAGGTGTGTATATAACCAATAAGTTGTGTTTAGGACCAATGATGGCCCAATAATGTGTGTTTAAGGGTAATGAGGGTCAGTTGGGACCAATGAGTCCCAGTAAGGTGTGTATATAACCAATAAGTTGTGTTTACGACCAATTATGGCCCAATAAGGTGTGTTTAGTTGGGACCAATGAGTCCCACTAATGTGTGTATATAACCAATACGTTGTGTTTAGGACCAATGATGGCACTATAAAGTGTGTTTAGGGACAATGAGCGTCAGTTGGCACCAATGAGTCCTAATAAGGTGTGTATATAACCATTAAGTTGTGTTTACGACCAATTATGGCCCAATATGGTGTGTTTAGTTGGGACTAATTAGCCCCACTAAGGTTTGTATATAACCAATAAATTATGTTTAGGACCAATGATGGCCCAATAAGGTGTGTTTAGTAGGGCAATGAGGGTCGGTTAGGACCAATAAGTCCTAGTAAGGTGTGTATATTACCAATAAGTTGTGTTTAGGACCAATGATGACCCAATAATGTGTGTTTAAGGGCAATGAGGGTCAGTTGGGACCAATGAGTCCCAATAAGGTGTGTATATAACAAATAAGTTGTGTTTACGACCAATTATGGCCCAATAAGGTGTGTTTAGTTGGGACCAATGAGTCCCACTAATGTGTGTATATAACCAATACGTTGTGTTTAGGACCAATTATGGCCCAATAATGTGTGTATATAACCAATAATTTGTGTTTACGACCAATTATGGCCCAATATGGTGTGTTTAGTTGGGACTAATTAGCCCCACTAAGGTTTGTATATAACCAATAAATTATGTTTAGGACCAATGATGGCCCAATAAGGTGTGTTTAGTAGGGCAATGAGGGTCGGTTAGGACCAATAAGTCCTAGTAAGGTGTATATATTACCAATAAGTTGTGTTTAGGACCAATGATGGCCCAATAATGTGTGTTTAAGGGCAATGAGGGTCAGTTGGACCAATGAGTCCCAGTAAGGTTTGTATATAACCAATAAGTTGTGTTTACGACCAATTATGGCCCAATAAGGTGTGTTTAGTTGGGACGAATGAGTCCCACTAATGTGTGTATATAACCAATACGTTCTGTTTAGGACCAATGATGGCACAATAAAGTGTGTTTAGGGACAATGAGGGTCAGTTGGCACCAATGAGTCCTAATAAGGTGTGTATATAACCAATAAGTTGTGTTTACGACCAATTATGGCCCAATATGGTGTGTTTAGTTGGGACTAATTAGCCCCACTAAGGTTTGTATATGACCAATAAATTATGTTTAGGACCAATGATGGCCCAATAAGGTGTGTTTAGTAGGGCAATGAGGGTCGGTTAGGACCAATAAGTCCTAGTAAGGTGTGTATATTACCAATAAGTTGTGTTTAGGACCAATGATGACCCAATAATGTGTGTTTAAGGGCAATGAGGGTCAGTTGGGACCAATGAGTCCCAATAAGGTGTGTATATAACAAATAAGTTGTGTTTACGACCAATTATGGCCCAATAAGGTGTGTTTAGTTGGGACCACTAAGTCCCACTAATGCGTGTATATAACCAATATGTTATGTTTAGGACCAATGATGGCACAATAAAATGTTTTTAGGGACAATGAGGGTCAGTTGGGACCAATGAGTCCTAATAAGGTGTGTATATAACCAATACGTTGTGTTTACGACCAATTACGGCCTAATAAGGTGTGTTTAGTTGGGACCAATGAGTTCCACTAACGTGTGTATATAACCAATACATTTTGTTTAGGACAAATGATGGCCCAATAAGGTGTGTTTAGGGGCAATGAGGGTTAGTTGGGACCAATGCGTCCCAATAATGTGTGTATATAACCAATAAGTTGTGTTTACGACCAATTATGGCCCAATAAGGTGTGTTTAGTTGGGACTAATGAGTCCCACTAAGGTGTGTATATAACTAATAAGTTGTGTTGAGGACCAATGATGGCCCAATAAGGTGTGTTTAGTAGCGCAATGAGGGTCGGTTAGGACCAATAAGTCCTAGTAAGGTGTGTATATAACCAATAAGTTGTGTTTAGGACCAATGATGGCCCAATACTGTGTGTATAAGGGCAATGAGGGTCAGTTGGGACCAATGAGTCACAGTAAGGTGTGTATATAACCAATAAGTTATGTTTACGTCCAATTATGGCGCAATAAGGTGTGTTTAGTTGGGACCAATGAGTCCCACTAATGTGTGTATATAACCAATACGTTGTGTTTAGGACCAATGATGGCACAATAAAGTGTGTTTAGGGACAATGAGCGTCAGTTGGCACCAATGAGTCCTAATAAGGTGTGTATATAACCATTAAGTTGTGTTTACGACCAATTATGGCCCAATATGGTGTGTTTAGTTGGGACTAATTAGCCCCACTAAGGTTTGTATATAACCAATAAATTATGTTTAGGACCAATGATGGCTCAATAAGGTGTGTTTAGTAGGGCAATGCGGGTCGGTTAGGACCAATAAGTCCTAGTAAGGTGTGTATATTACCAATAAGTTGTGTTTAGGACCAATGATGACCCAATAATGTGTGTTTAAGGGCAATGAGGGTCAGTTGGGACCAATGAGTCCCAATAAGGTGTGTATATAACAAATAAGTTGTGTTTACGACCAATTATGGCGCAATAAGGTGTGTTTAGTTGGGACCAATGAGTTCCACTAACGTGTGTATATAACCAATACATTTTGTTTAGGACAAATGATGGCCCAATAAGGTGTGTTTAGGGGCAATGAGGGTTAGTTGGGACCAATGCGTCCCAATAATGTGTGTATATAACCAATAAGTTGTGTTTACGACCAATTATGGCCCAATAAGGTGTGTTTAGTTGGGACTAATGAGTCCCACTAAGGTGTGTATATAACCAATAAGTTGTGTTGAGGACCAATGATGGCCCAATAAGGTGTGTTTAGTAGCGCAATGAGGGTCGGTTAGGACCAATAAGTCCTAGTAAGGTGTGTATATAACCAATAAGTTGTGTTTAGGACCAATGATGGCCCAATACTGTGTGTATAAGGGCAATGAGGGTCAGTTGGGACCAATGAGTCACAGTAAGGTGTGTATATAACCAATAAGTTATGTTTACGTCCAATTATGGCGCAATAAGGTGTGTTTAGTTGGGACCAATGAGTCCCACTAATGTGTGTATATAACCAATACGTTGTGTTTAGGACCAATGATGGCACAATAAAGTGTGTTTAGGGACAATGAGCGTCAGTTGGCACCAATGAGTCCTAATAAGGTGTGTATATAACCATTAAGTTGTGTTTACGACCAATTATGGCCCAATATGGTGTGTTTAGTTGGGACTAATTAGCCCCACTAAGGTTTGTATATAACCAATAAATTATGTTTAGGACCAATGATGGCCCAATAAGGTGTGTTTAGTAGGGCAATGAGGGTCGGTTAGGACCAATAAGTCCTAGTAAGGTGTGTATATTACCAATAAGTTGTGTTTAGGACCAATGATGACCCAATAATGTGTGTTTAAGGGCAATGAGGGTCAGTTGGGACCAATGAGTCCCAATAAGGTGTGTATATAACAAATAAGTTGTGTTTACGACCAATTATGGCCCAATAAGGTGTGTTTAGTTGGGACCACTAAGCCCCACTAATGCGTGTATATAACCAATATGTTATGTTTAGGACCAATGATGGCACAATAAAATGTTTTTAGGGACAATGAGGGTCAGTTGGGACCAATGAGTCCTAATAAGGTGTGTATATAACCAATACGATGTGTTTACGACCAATTACGGCCTAATAAGGTGTGTTTAGTTGGGACCAATGAGTTCCACTAACGTGTGTATATAACCAATACGTTTTGTTTAGGACAAATGATGGCCCAATAAGGTGTGTTTAGGGGCAATGAGGGTTAGTTGGGACCAATGCGTCCCAATAATGTGTGTATATAACCAATAAGTTGTGTTTACGACCAATTATGGCCCAATAAGGTGTGTTTAGTTGGGACTAATGAGTCCCACTAAGGTGTGTATATAACCAATAAGTTGTGTTGAGGACCAATGATGGCCCAATAAGGTGTGTTTAGTAGCGCAATGAGGGTCGGTTAGGACCAATAAGTCCTAGTAAGGTGTGTATATAACCAATAAGTTGTGTTTAGGACCAATGATGGCCCAATACTGTGTGTATAAGGGCAATGAGGGTCAGTTGGGACCAATGAGTCACAGTAAGGTGTGTATATAACCAATAAGGTATGTTTACGTCCAATTATGGCGCAATAAGGTGTGTTTAGTTGGGACCAATGAGTCCCACTAATGTGTGTATATAACCAATACGTTGTGTTTAGGACCAATGATGGCACAATAAAGTGTGTTTAGGGACAATGAGCGTCAGTTGGCACCAATGAGTCCTAATAAGGTGTGTATATAACCATTAAGTTGTGTTTACGACCAATTATGGCCCAATATGGTGTGTTTAGTTGGGACTAATTAGCCCCACTAAGGTTTGTATATAACCAATAAATTATGTTTAGGACCAATGATGGCCCAATAAGGTGTGTTTAGTAGGGCAATGAGGGTCGGTTAGGACCAATAAGTCCTAGTAAGGTGTGTATATAACCAATAAGTTGTGTTTAGGACCAATGATGGCCCAATACTGTGTGTATAAGGGAAATGAGGGTCAATTGGGACCAATGAGTCACAGTAAGGTGTGTATATAACCAATAAGTTATGTTTACGTCCAATTATGGCGCAATAAGGTGTGTTTAGTTGGGACCAATGAGTCCCACTAATGTGTGTATATAACCAATACGTTGTGTTTAGGACCAATGATGGCACAATAAAGTGTGTTTAGGGACAATGAGCGTCAGTTGGCACCAATGAGTCCTAATAAGGTGTGTATATAACCATTAAGTTGTGTTTACGACCAATTATGGCCCAATATGGTGTGTTTAGTTGGGACTAATTAGCCCCACTAAGGTTTGTATATAACCAATAAATTATGTTTAGGACCAATGATGGCCCAATAAGGTGTGTTTAGTAGGGCAATGAGGGTCGGTTAGGACCAATAAGTCCTAGTAAGGTGTGTATATTACCAATAAGTTGTGTTTAGGACCAATGATGGCCCAATAATGTGTGTTTAAGGGCAATGAGGGTCAGTTGGGACCAATGAGTCCCAATAAGGTGTGTATATAACAAATAAGTTGTGTTTATGACAAATTATGGCCCAATAAGGTGTGGTTAGTTGGGACCACTAAGTCCCACTAATGTGTGTATATAACCAATATGTTATGTTTAGGACCAATGATGGCACAATAAAATGTTTTTAGGGACAATGAGGGTCAGTTGGGACCAATGAGTCCTAATAAGGTGTGTATATAACCAATACGTTGTGTTTACGACCAATTACGGCCTAATAAGGTGTGTTTAGTTGGGACCAATGAGTTCCACTAACGTGTGTATATAACCAATACGTTTTGTTTAGGACAAATGATGGCCCAATAAGGTGCGTTTAGGGGCAATGA
Organism: Deinandra increscens subsp. villosa; assembly: GCA_039602395.1. Lineage (NCBI taxonomy): Eukaryota > Viridiplantae > Streptophyta > Magnoliopsida > Asterales > Asteraceae > Deinandra > Deinandra increscens. The sequence continues at coordinate 14,364 of JBCNJP010010115.1, read as the reverse complement.
GGGTTAGTTGGGACCAATGAGTCCCAATAATGTGTGTATATAACCAATAAGTTGTGTTTACGACCAATTATGGCCCAATAAGGTGTGTTTAGTTGGGACTAATGAGTCCCACTAAGGTGTGTATATAACCAATAAGTTGTGTTGAGGACCAATGATGGCCCAATAAGGTGTGTTTAGTAGCGCAATGAGGGTCGGTTAGGACCAATAAGTCCTAGTAAGGTGTGTATGTAACCAATAAGTTGTGTTTAGGACCAATGATGGCCCAATAATGTGTGTTTAAGGGCAATGAGGGTCAGTTGGACCAATGAGTCCCAGTAAGGTTTGTATATAACCAATAAGTTGTGTTTACGACCAATTATGGCCCAATAAGGTGTGTTTAGTTGGGACCAATGAGTCCCACTAATGTGTGTATATAACCAATACGTTGTGTTTAGGACCAATGATGGCACAATAAAGTGTGTTTAGGGACAATGAGCGTCAGTTGGCACCAATGAGTCCTAATAAGGTGTGTATATAACCAATAAGTTGTGTTTACGACCAATTATGGCCCAATATGGTGTGTTTAGTTGGGACTAATTAGCCCCACTAAGGTTTGTATATAACCAATAAATTATGTTTAGGACCAATGATGGCCCAATAAGGTGTGTTTAGTAGGGCAATGAGGGTCGGTTAGGACCAATAAGTCCAAGTAAGGTGTGTATATTACCAATAAGTTGTGTTTAGGACCAATGATGACCCAATAATGTGTGTTTAAGGGCAATGAGGGTCAGTTGGGACCAATGAGTCCCAATAAGGTGTGTATATAACAAATAAGTTGTGTTTACGACCAATTATGGCCCAATAAGGTGTGTTTAGTTGGGACCACTAAGTCCCACTAATGCGTGTATATAACCAATATGTTATGTTTAGGACCAATGATGGCACAATAAAATGTTTTTAGGGACAATGAGGGTCAGTTGGGACCAATGAGTCCTAATAAGGTGTGTATATAACCAATACGTTGTGTTTACGACCAATTACGGCCTAATAAGGTGTGTTTAGTTGGGACCAATGAGTCCCACTAATGTGTGTATATAACCAATACGTTGTGTTTAGGACCAATGATGGCACAATAAAGTGTGTTTAGGGACAATGAGCGTCAGTTGGCACCAATGAGTCCTAATAAGGTGTGTATATAACCATTAAGTTGTGTTTACGACCAATTATGGCCCAATATGGTGTGTTTAGTTGGGACTAATTAGCCCCACTAAGGTTTGTATATAACCAATAAATTATGTTTAGGACCAATGATGGCCCAATAAGGTGTGTTTAGTAGGGCAATGAGGGTCGGTTAGGACCAATAAGTCCTAGTAAGGTGTGTATATTACCAATAAGTTGTGTTTAGGACCAATGATGGCCCAATAATGTGTGTTTAAGGGCAATGAGGGTCAGTTGGGACCAATGAGTCCCAATAAGGTGTGTATATAACAAATAAGTTGTGTTTACGACAAATTATGGCCCAATAAGGTGTGGTTAGTTGGGACCACTAAGTCCCACTAATGTGTGTATATAACCAATATGTTATGTTTAGGACCAATGATGGCACAATAAAATGTTTTTAGGGACAATGAGGGTCAGTTGGGACCAATGAGTCTTAATAAGGTGTGTATATAACCAATACGTTGTGTTTACGACCAATTACGGCCTAATAAGGTGTGTTTAGTTGGGACCAATGAGTTCCACTAACGTGTGTATATAACCAATACGTTTTGTTTAGGACAAATGATGGCCCAATAAGGTGCGTTTAGGGGCAATGAGGGTTAGTTGGGACCAATGAGTCCCAATAATGTGTGTATATAACCAATAAGTTGTGTTTACGACCAATTATGGCCCAATAAGGTGTGTTTAGTTGGGACTAATGAGTCCCACTAAGGTGTGTATATAACCAATAAGTTGTGTTGAGGACCAATGATGGCCCAATAAGGTGTGTTTAGTAGCGCAATGAGGGTCGGTTAGGACCAATAAGTCCTAGTAAGGTGTGTATGTAACCAATAAGTTGTGTTTAGGACCAATGATGGCCCAATAATGTGTGTTTAAGGGCAATGAGGGTCAGTTGGACCAATGAGTCCCAGTAAGGTTTGTATATAACCAATAAGTTGTGTTTACGACCAATTATGGCCCAATAAGGTGTGTTTAGTTGGGACCAATGAGTCCCACTAATGTGTGTATATAACCAATACGTTGTGTTTAGGACCAATGATGGCACAATAAAGTGTGTTTAGGGACAATGAGCGTCAGTTGGCACCAATGAGTCCTAATAAGGTGTGTATATAACCAATAAGTTGTGTTTACGACCAATTATGGCCCAATATGGTGTGTTTAGTTGGGACTAATTAGCCCCACTAAGGTTTGTATATAACCAATAAATTATGTTTAGGACCAATGATGGCCCAATAAGGTGTGTTTAGTAGGGCAATGAGGGTCGGTTAGGACCAATAAGTCCAAGTAAGGTGTGTATATTACCAATAAGTTGTGTTTAGGACCAATGATGACCCAATAATGTGTGTTTAAGGGCAATGAGGGTCAGTTGGGACCAATGAGTCCCAATAAGGTGTGTATATAACAAATAAGTTGTGTTTACGACCATTTATGGCCCAATAAGGTGTGTTTAGTTGGGACCACTAAGTCCCACTAATGCGTGTATATAACCAATATGTTATGTTTAGGACCAATGATGGCACAATAAAATGTTTTTAGGGACAATGAGGGTCAGTTGGGACCAATGAGTCCTAATAAGGTGTGTATATAACCAATACGTTGTGTTTACGACCAATTACGGCCTAATAAGGTGTGTTTAGTTGGGACCAATGAGTTCCACTAACGTGTGTATATAACCAATACGTTTTGTTTAGGACAAATGATGGCCCAATAAGGTGTGTTTAGGGGCAATGAGGGTTAGTTGGGACCAATGAGTCCCAATAATGTGTGTATATAACCAATAAGTTGTGTTTACGACCAATTATGGCCCAATAAGGTGTGTTTAGTTGAAACTAATGAGTCCCACTAAGGTGTGTATATAACCAATAAGTTGTGTTGAGGACCAATGATGGCCCAATAAGGTGTGTTTAGTAGCGCAATGAGGGTCGGTTAGGACCAATAAGTCCTAGTAAGGTGTGTATATAACCAATAAGTTGTGTTTAGGACCAATGATGGCCCAATAATGTGTGTTTAAGGGCAATGAGGGTCAGTTGGACCAATGAGTCCCAGTAAGGTTTGTATATAACCAATAAGTTGTGTTTACGACCAATTATGGCCCAATAAGGTGTGTTTAGTTGGGACCAATGAGTCCCACTAATGTGTGTATATAACCAATACGTTGTGTTTAGGACCAATGATGGCACAATAAAGTGTGTTTAGGGACAATGAGGGTCAGTTGGCACCAAGGAGTCCTAATAAGGTGTGTATATAACCAATAAGTTGTGTTTACGACCAATTATGGCCCAATATGGTGTGTTTAGTTGGGACTAATTAGCCCCACTAAGGTTTGTATATAACCAATAAATTATGTTTAGGACCAATGATGGCCCAATAAGGCGTGTTTAGTAGGGCAATGAGGGTCGGTTAGGACCAATAAGTCCTAGTAAGGTGTGTATATTACCAAGAAGTTGTGTTTAGGACCAATGATGACCCAATAATGTGTGTTTAAGGGCAATGAGGGTCAGTTGGGACCAATGAGTCCCAATAAGGTGTGTATATAACAAATAAGTTGTGTTTACGACCAATTATGGCCCAATAAGGTGTGTTTAGTTGGGACCACTAAGTCCCACTAATGCGTGTATATAACCAATATGTTATGTTTAGGACCAATGATGGCACAATAAAATGTTTTTAGGGACAATGAGGGTCAGTTGGGACCAATGAGTCCTAATAAGGTGTGTATATAACCAATACGTTGTGTTTACGACCAATTACGGCCTAATAAGGTGTGTTTAGTTGGGACCAATGAGTTCCACTAACGTGTGTATATAACCAATACGTTTTGTTTAGGACAAATGATGGCCCAATAAGGTGTGTTTAGGGGCAATGAGGGTTAGTTGGGACCAATGAGTCCCAATAATGTGTGTATATAACCAATAAGTTGTGTTTACGACCAATTATGGCCCAATAAGGTGTGTTTAGTTGGGACTAATGAGTCCCACTAAGGTGTGTATATAACCAATAAGTTGTGTTGAGGACCAATGATGGCCCAATAAGGTGTGTTTAGTAGCGCAATGAGGGTCGGTTAGGACCAATAAGTCCTAGTAAGGTGTGTATATAACCAATAAGTTGTGTTTAGGACCAATGATGGCCCAATACTGTGTGTATAAGGGCAATGAGGGTCAATTGGGACCAATGAGTCACAGTAAGGTGTGTATATAACCAATAAGTTATGTTTACGTCCAATTATGGCGCAATAAGGTGTGTTTAGTTCGGACCAATGAGTCCCACTAATGTGTGTATATAACCAATACGTTGTGTTTAGGACCAATGATGGCACAATAAAGTGTGTTTAGGGACAATGAGCGTCAGTTGGCACCAATGAGTCCTAATAAGGTGTGTATATAACCATTAAGTTGTGTTTACGACCAATTATGGCCCAATATGGTGTGTTTAGTTGGGACTAATTAGCCCCACTAAGGTTTGTATATAACCAATAAATTATGTTTAGGACCAATGATGGCCCAATAAGGTGTGTTTAGTAGGGCAATGAGGGTCGGTTAGGACCAATAAGTCCTAGTAAGGTGTGTATATTACCAATAAGTTGTGTTTAGGACCAATGATGGCCCAATAATGTGTGTTTAAGGGCAATGAGGGTCAGTTGGGACCAATGAGTCCCAATAAGGTGTGTATATAACAAATAAGTTGTGTTTACGACAAATTATGGCCCAATAAGGTGTGGTTAGTTGGGACCACTAAGTCCCACTAATGTGTGTATATAACCAATATGTTATGTTTAGGACCAATGATGGCACAATAAAATGTTTTTAGGGACAATGAGGGTCAGTTGGGACCAATGAGTCCTAATAAGGTGTGTATATAACCAATACGTTGTGTTTACGACCAATTACGGCCTAATAAGGTGTGTTTAGTTGGGACCAATGAGTTCCACTAACGTGTGTATATAACCAATACGTTTTGTTTAGGACAAATGATGGCCCAATAAGGTGCGTTTAGGGGCAATGAGGGTTAGTTGGGACCAATGAGTCCCAATAATGTGTGTATATAACCAATAAGTTGTGTTTACGACCAATTATGGCCCAATAAGGTGTGTTTAGTTGGGACTAATGAGTCCCACTAAGGTGTGTATATAACCAATAAGTTGTGTTGAGGACCAATGATGGCCCAATAAGGTGTGTTTAGTAGCGCAATGAGGGTCGGTTAGGACCAATAAGTCCTAGTAAGGTGTGTATATAACCAATAAGTTGTGTTTAGGACCAATGATGGCCCAATAATGTGTGTTTAAGGGCAATGAGGGTCAGTTGGACCAATGAGTCCTAGTAAGGTTTGTATATAACCAATAAGTTGTGTTTACGACAAATTATGGCCCAATAAGGTGTGTTTAGTTGGGACCAATGAGTCCCACTAATGTGTGTATATAACCAATACGTTGTGTTTAGGACCAATGATGGCACAATAAAGTGTGTTTAGGGACAATGAGGGTCAGTTGGCACCAATGAGTCCTAATAAGGTGTGTATATAACCAATAAGTTGTGTTTACGACCAATTATGGCCCAATATGGTGTGTTTAGTTGGGACTAATTAGCCCCACTAAGGTTTGTATATAACCAATAAATTATGTTTAGGACCAATGATGGCCCAATAAGGTGTGTTTAGTAGGGCAATGAGGGTCGGTTAGGACCAATAAGTCCTAGTAAGGTGTGTATATTACCAATAAGTTGTGTTTAGGACCAATGATGACCCAATAATGTGTGTTTAAGGGCAATGAGGGTCAGTTGGGACCAATGAGTCCCAATAAGGTGTGTATATAACAAATAAGTTGTGTTTACGACCAATTATGGCCCAATAAGGTGTGTTTAGTTGGGACCACTAAGTCCCACTAATGCGTGTATATAACCAATATGTTATGTTTAGGACCAATGATGGCACAATAAAATGTTTTTAGGGACAATGAGGGTCAGTTGGGACCAATGAGTCCTAATAAGGTGTGTATATAACCAATACGTTGTGTTTACGACCAATTACGGCCTAATAAGGTGTGTTTAGTTGGGACCAATGAGTTCCACTAACGTGTGTATATAACCAATACGTTTTGTTTAGGACAAATGATGGCCCAATAAGGTGTGTTTAGGGGCAATGAGGGTTAGTTGGGACCAATGAGTCCCAATAATGTGTGTATATAACCAATAAGTTGTGTTTACGACCAATTATGGCCCAATAAGGTGTGTTTAGTTGGGACTAATGAGTCCCACTAAGGTGTGTATATAACCAATAAGTTGTGTTGAGGACCAATGATGGCCCAATAAGGTGTGTTTAGTAGCGCAATGAGGGTCGGTTAGGACCAATAAGTCCTAGTAAGGTGTGTATATAACCAATAAGTTGTGTTTAGGACCAATGATGGCCCAATACTGTGTGTATAAGGGCAATGAGGGTCAGTTGGGACCAATGAGTCACAGTAAGGTGTGTATATAACCAATAAGTTATGTTTACGTCCAATTATGGCGCAATAAGGTGTGTTTAGTTGGGACCAATGAGTCCCACTAATGTGTGTATATAACCAATACGTTGTGTTTAGGACCAATGATGGCACAATAAAGTGTGTTTAGGGACAATGAGCGTCAGTTGGCACCAATGAGTCCTAATAAGGTGTGTATATAACCATTAAGTTGTGTTTACGACCAATTATGGCCCAATATGGTGTGTTTATTTGGGACTAATTAGCCCCACTAAGGTTTGTATATAACCAATAAATTATGTTTAGGACCAATGATGGCCCAATAAGGTGTGTTTAGTAGGGCAATGAGGGTCGGTTAGGACCAATAAGTCCTAGTAAGGTGTGTATATTACCAATAAGTTGTGTTTAGGACCAATGATGGCCCAATAATGTGTGTTTAAGCGCAATGAGGGTCAGTTGGGACCAATGAGTCCCAATAAGGTGTGTATATAACAAATAAGTTGTGTTTACGACAAATTATGGCCCAATAAGGTGTGGTTAGTTGGGACCACTAAGTCCCACTAATGTGTGTATATAACCAATATGTTATGTTTAGGACCAATGATGGCACAATAAAATGTTTTTAGGGACAATGAGGGTCAGTTGGGACCAATGAGTCCTAATAAGGTGTGTATATAACCAATACGTTGTGTTTACGACCAATTACGACCTAATAAGGTGTGTTTAGTTGGGACCAATGAGTTCCACTAACGTGTGTATATAACCAATACGTTTTGTTTAGGACAAATGATGGCCCAATAAGGTGCGTTTAGGGGCAATGAGGGTTAGTTGGGATCAATGAGTCCCAATAATGTGTGTATATAACCAATAAGTTGTGTTTACGACCAATTATGGCCCAATAAGGTGTGTTTAGTTGGGACTAATGAGTCCCACTAAGGTGTGTATATAACCAATAAGTTGTGTTGAGGACCAATGATTGCCCAATAAGGTGTGTTTAGTAGCGCAATGAGGGTCGGTTAGGACCAATAAGTCCTAGTAAGGTGTGTATATAACCAATAAGTTGTGTTTAGGACCAATGATGGCCCAATACTGTGTGTATAAGGGCAATGAGGGTCAGTTGGGACCAATGAGTCCCAGTAAGGTGTGTATATAACCAATAAGTTGTGTTTACGTCCAATTATGGCGCAATAAGGTGTGTTTAGTTGGGACCAATGAGTCCCACTAATGTGTGTATATAACCAATACGTTGTGTTTAGGACCAATGATGGCACAATAAAGTGTGTTTAGGGACAATGAGCGTCAGTTGGCACCAATGAGTCCTAATAAGGTGTGTATATAACCAATAAGTTGTGTTTACGACTAATTATGGCCCAATATGGTGTGTTTAGTTGGGACTAATTAGCCCACCTAAGGTGTGTATATAACCAATAAGTTATGTTTAGGACCAATGATGGCCCAATAAGGTGTGTTTAGTAGGGCAATGAGGGTCGGTTAGGACCAATAAGTCCTAGTAAGGTGTGTATATAACCAATAAGTTGTGTTTAGGACCAATGATGGCCCAATAATGTGTGTTTAAGGGATATGAGGGTCAGTTGGGACCAATGAGTCCCAATAAGGTGTGTATATAACCAATAAGTTGTGTTTACGACCAATTATGGCCCAATAAGGTGTGTTTAGTTGGGACCAATGAGTCCCACTAATGTGTGTATATAACCAATATGTTGTGTTTAGGACCAATGATGGCACAATAAAGTGTGTTTAAGGATAATGAGGGTCAGTTGGGACCAATGAGTCCTAATAAGGTGTGTATATAACCAATACGTTGTGTTTACGACCAATTACGGCCTAATAAGGTGTGTTTAGTTAGGACCAATGAGTCCCACTAACGTGTGTATATAACCAATACGTTTTGTTTAGGACAAATGATGGCCCAATAAGGTGTGTTTAGGGGCAATGAGGGTTAGTTGGGACCAATGAGTCCCAATAATGTGTGTATATAACCAATAAGTTGTGTTTACGACCAATTATGGCCCAATAAGGTGTGTTTAGTTGGGACTAATGAGTCCCACTAAGGTGTGTATATGACCAATAAGTTGTGTTGAGGACCAATGATGGCCAAATAAGGTGTGTTTAGTAGCGCAATGAGGGTCGGTTAGGACCAATAAGTCCTAGTAAGGTGTGTATATTACCAATAAGTTGTGTAGAGGACCAATGATGGCCCAATAATGTGTGTTTAAGGGCAATGAGGGTCAGTTGGGACCAATGAGTCCCAATAAGGTGTGTATATAACAAATAAGTTGTGTTTACGACCAATTATGGCCCAATAAGGTGTGTTTAGTTGGGACCACTGAGTCCCACTAATGTGTGTATATAACCAATATGTTGTGTTTAGGACCAATGATGGCACAATAAAATGTGTTTAGGGACAATGAGGGTTAGTTGGGACCAATGAGTCCTAATAAGGTGTGTATATAACCAATACGTTGTGTTTACGACCAATTACGGCCTAATAAGGTGTGTTTAGTTGGGACCAATGAGTTCCACTAACGTGTGTATATAACCAATACGTTTTGTTTAGGACAAATGATGGCCCAATAAGGTGTGTTTAGGGGCAATGAGGGTTAGTTGGGACCAATGAGTCCCAATAATGTGTGTATATAACCAATAAGTTGTGTTTACGACCAATTATGGCCCAATAAGGTGTGTTTAGTTGGGACTAATGAGTCCCACTAAGGTGTGTATATAACCAATAAGTTGTGTTGAGGACCAATGATGGCCCAATAAGGTGTGTTTAGTAGCGCAATGAGGGTCGGTTAGGACCAATAAGTCCTATTAAGGTGTGTATATAACGAATAAGTTGTGTTTAGGACCAATGATGGCCCAATACTGTGTGTTTAAGGGCAATGAGGGTCAGTTGGGACCAATGAGTCCCAGTAAGGTGTGTATATAACCAATAAGTTGTGTTTACGTCCAATTATGGCGCAATAAGGTGTGTTTAGTTGGGACCAATGAGTCCCACTAATATGTGTATATAACCAATACGTTGTGTTTAGGACCAATGATGGCACAATAAAGTGTGTTTAGGGACAATGAGGGTCAGTTGGCACCAATGAGTCCTAATAAGGTGTGCATATAACCAATAAGTTGTGTTTACGACCAATTATGGCCCAATATGGTGTGTTTAGTTGGGACTAATTAGCCACACTACGGTGTGTATATAACCAATAAGTTATGTTTAGGACCAATGATGGCCCAATAAGGTGTGTTTAGTAGGGCAATGAGGGTCGGTTAGGACCAATAAGTCCTAGTAAGGTGTGTATATAACCAATACGTTGTGTTTACGACCAATTACGGCCTAATAAGGTGTGTTTAGTTGGGACCAATGAGTCCCACAAACGTGTGTATATAACCAATACGTTTTGTTTAGGACAAATGATGGCCCAATAAGGTGTGTTTAGGGGCAATGAGGGTTAGTTGGGACCAATGAGTCCCAATAATGTGTGTATATAACCAATAATTTGTGTTTACGACCAATTATGGCCCAATAAGGTGTGTTTAGTTGGGACTAATGAGTCCCACTAAGGTGTGTATATAACCAATAAGTTGTGTTGAGGACCAATGATGGCCCAATAAGGTGTGTTTAGTATCGCAATGAGGGTCGGTTAGGACCAATAAGTCCTAGTAAGGTGTGTATATAACCAATAAGTTGTGTTTAGGACCAATGATGGCCCAATAATGTGTGTTTAAGGGCAATGAGGGTCAGTTGGGACCAATGAGTCCCAGTAAGGTGTGTATATAACCAATAAGTTGTGTTTACGACCAATTATGGCCAAATAAGGTGTGATTAGTTGGGACCAATGAGTCCCACTAATGTGTGTATATAACCAATACGTTGTGTTTAGGACCAATGATGGCAGAATAAGGTGTGTTTAGGGACAATGAGGGTCAGTTGGCACCAATGAGTCCTAATAAGGTGTGTATATAACCAATAAGTTGTGTTTACGACCAATTATGGCCCAATATGGTGTGTTTAGTTGGGACTAATTAGCCCCACTAAGGTGTGTATATAACCAATAAGTTATGTTTAGGACCAATGATGGTCCAATAAGGTGTGTTTAGTAGGGCAATAAGGGTCGGTTAGGACCAATAAGTCCTAGTAATGTGTGTATATAACCAATAAGTTGTGTTTAGGACCAATGATGGCCCAATAATGTGTGTTTAAGGGCAATGAGGGTCAGTTGGGACCAATGAGTCCCAATAAGGTGTGTATATAACCAATAAGTTGTGTTTACGACCAATTATGGCCCAATAAGGTGTGTTTAGTTGGGACCAATGAGTCCCACTAATGTGTGTATATAACCAATATGTTGTGTTTAGGACCAATGATGGGACAATAAAGTGTGTTTAGGGACAATGAGGGTCAGTTGGGACTAATGAGTCCTAATAAGGTGTGTATATAACCAATACGTTGTGTTTACGACCAATTACGGCCTAATAAGGTGTGTTTAGTTGGGACCAATGAGTCCCACTAACGTGTGTATATAACCAATACGTTTTGTTTAGGACAAATGATGGCCCAATAAGGTGTGTTTAGGGGCAATGAGGGTTAGTTGGGATCAATGAGTCCCAATAATGTGTGTATATAACCAATAAGTTGTGTTTACGACCAATTATGGCCCAATAAGGTGTGTTTAGTTGGGACTAATGAGTCCCACTAAGGTGTGTATATAACCAATAGACTAAATTACAATTTTTAACCTTTATACTTTACAAAACTTTGGATTTTAACCTTTTTTAAAAAAACTTTCAAGTTTTACCCTTTATTTGAAAACTTGTTTCATATTTTAACCTTTACACTAACCCAGTTAAATTCCTCCGTTAGTTTTCTAATAAAGGGGGTAGTATTATAACTTTATTTGAAAACTTGATTCATGTTTTAACCTTTACACTAACTTTACAAACCATATTTGGATTTTTTGGGTGGTAGGTAAAAAAATCAATTAATTTGTTGTTTTTGATTTTTATTTTTTAATATTTTTATAAATAAAAGTAGTTTTATTTCTTTATATCTCTTTTTTAATCTTGTCAAAATATTTACTTATATTTCTCGTATGAGTAGGTATATCAAATATGCAAAATTATTTGACATACAAGAAAGTTTTTTCATATGCCTGTAATTTCCAATTTGATTCTCTCTATGTATATACATATATATCATCTATTTTATTTATTATTAATATAGAAGTTCTTAAATACAATAATACGATATTGTAATTTACAATTACAAAAAGAATAAAACTCATAAAAACATAAAACAAAAGAGAAACCGGGAAAAAAATAAATATATAATACCTATGTATAAAATAAAGTTTCTTAAAAATTATTATTCTAAAATATTATTGATTAAGAATGTGGATAAATAAATGATTTAGGGTGTATACTTAAGGTTATATTCAAATTCATCTTCTTTCATCTCTTATTGATTGAAATTAGAGATGTACAAGCCGGTTTAATTTGACAACCAGACTAAGTTATGACTGATCTGGTTCTATCAAACTTGGTCAAAATCGGTTTGATCTGAAACCGGATTTGATCATAAACCGGTTTGTGATTGAAAATCCGGAATCTGTGTTGAACCGTTTGGGATAGGTTTGGTTCAAACCATTATGGAACAAATTTTCAACATTTAATATTTTTTATTTTCAAATACAATGAAAAAAAAACAAAAATAGCTATATTCATTTATTTATTTAAAATTTTACAAATACAAACAATAATAAACAATAAATAAAATCAAATAAATTATAGTCTAGAAAAAACCTTAATAACGATATATAGGCATGACATATTAGTCTAAAGTTACAATACTACCCCTTTTATTAGATAACTAACGAAGAATTTAACTAGGATAGTGTAAAGTTAGTGTAAAGGTTAAAACATGAAACAAGTTTTCAAATAAAGGATAAAACTTAAATTTTTTTTTTGAAAAAGGTCAAAATCCAAAATTTTGTAAAGTATAAAGGTTAAAAACTGTAATTTAGTCTAACCAATAAGTTGTGTTGAGGACCAATGATGGCCCAATAAGGTGTGTTTAGTAGCGTAATGAGGGTCGGTTAGGACCAATAAGTCCTATTAAGGTGTGTTTATAACCAATAAGTTGTGTTTAGGACCAATGATGGCCCAATAATGTGTGTTTAAGGGCAATGAGGGTCAGTTGGAACCAATGAGTCCCAGTAAAGTGTGTATATAACCAATAAGTTGTGTTTACGACCAATTATGGCCCAATAAGGTGTGTTTAGTTGGGACCAATGAGTCCCACTAATGTGTGTATATAACCAATACATTGTGTTTAGGACCAATGATGGCACAATAAAGTGTGTTTAGGGACAATGAGGGTTAGTTGGCACCAATGAGTCCTAATAAGGTGTGTATATAACCAATAAGTTGTGTTTACGACCAATTATGGCCCAATAAGGTGTTTTTAGTTGGGACTAATGAGTCCCACTAAGGTGTGTATATAACCAATAAGTTGTGTTGAGGACCAATGATGGCCCAATAAGGTGTGTTTAGTAGCGCAATGAGGGTCGGTTAGGACCAATAAGTCCTAGTAAGGTGTTTATATAACCAATAAGTTGTGTTTAGGACCAATGATGGCCCAATAATGTGTGTTTAAGGGCAATGAGGGTCAGTTGGGACCAATGAGTCCCAGTAAGGTGTGTATATAACCAATAAGTTGTGTTTACGACCAATTATGGCCAAATAAGGTGTGTTTAGTTGGGACCAATGAGTCCCACTAATGTGTGTATATAACCAATACGTTGTGTTTAGGACCAATTATGGCAGAATAAAGTGTGTTTAGGGACAATGAGGGTCAGTTGGCACCAATGAGTCCTAATAAGGTGTGTATATAACCAATAAGTTGTGTTTACGACCAATTATGGCCCAATATGGTGTGTTTAGTTGGGACTAATTAGCCCCACTAAGGTGTGTATATGACCAATAAGTTATGTTTAGGACCAATGATGGCCCAATAAGGTGTGTTTAGTAGGGCAATGAGGGTCGGTTAGGACCAATAAGTCCTAGTAAGGTGTGTATATAACCAATAAGTTGTGTTTAGGACCAATGATGGCCCAATAATGTGTGTTTAAGGGCAATAAGGGTCAGTTGGGACCAATGAGTCCCAATAAGGTGTGTATATAACCAATAAGTTGTGTTTACGACCAATTATGGCCCAATAAGGTGTGTTTAGTTGGGACCAATGAGTCCCACTAATGTGTGTATATAACCAATATGTTGTGTTTAGGACCAATGATGGGACAATAAAGTGTGTTTAGGGACAATGAGGGTCAGTTGGGACCAATGAGTCCTAATAAGGTGTGTATATAACCAATACGTTGTGTTTACGACCAATTACGGCCTAATAAGGTGTGTTTAGTTGGGACCAATGAGTCCCACTAACGTGTGTATATAACCAATACGTTTTGTTTAGGACAAATGATGGCCCAATAAGGTGTGTTTAGGGGCAATGAGGGTTAGTGTAGGTCCGAAACAATCCTGAACACACGATATGATTATCTAACACGAGTGCGGAATCCTCGTGAGAGATTGATTCAAGAGAAATTGTCACACCCCCCATTAACCACTAACGGAGTTTATACCGTTAAGGGGTGCGGCTAGACCAGGATCCACAACCATTAGCTACAAATACTAAA
>JBCNJP010010114.1:0-24322 GCA_039602395.1 Deinandra increscens subsp. villosa | reverse complement strand
CTTATATATTCTTGTACTCTTTTTCTTGAATTTGACATACAAAAAACCCTACGGGAGATTATGTTTGTTACTCAGACATAAAATAAATTGCTTTTGCTGGCAGGTATCGTCTGCAAGCGACAATCGCAGACACAACGGCTGATATGAGGGTCACGTTCTTTGATGAGGGGGCAGAATCATTGCTCAGGAAGTCGTGCTCAGAGTTAGTTATAGAGGCTGGATACACAGACCATTCGATCATACCAGATATCATACAGGAAGCAAAGGGTAAACCGAAGGCATTTCATTTAGAGTTGCAGACAAATGCAAGGGCTGGTCGTTTAAACATGACAGTAAACTCGGTGGCAGAAATTACTGGGCCAGTGCCACTGGCTATTGAGGCTGCCCCAGTTACCGTCGATGCAGGCTCGACCGAACAGCTCAAGCCACCACAACCAGCACCACCAGAGACTCGCTCCACTTCTATCAGCCCAGTCACACCTGTGAAGATCAAGGCAGAGCCTCGCGCCAACGAAAAGGATAGCCCTAAGAGATCAATCAAGATAGAGAAAGGTAACAAAAAAACACTCACTGTACCTTTTCCTTGGCTTTTTTAGAGCATCACAGTTACATTACGTCTCGGGCTGAAAACACATATGTTTCTTCGCGCAGGGGGAGACGAGCCAAGGCCAAAAAGGGGCAAGTGAAGCGACTGCTACGGATCATCAGAAATTTTGAGTATGGTGTGCAATCCAGCAAAAAAGGCTGCTGATCCGGATATGCAGTTTATTGCTACTATGTAGGTTTATTAATGACGTAAGTAAATCGGCTTTTGATGCATGTTCTGTACATTTCCTCAAGAACTGCAAACTACATGCTATGAGTCACCAAGGCTTTTGAACATGACTAGATATTGGTGATTCAAGTGTCTTTATTAATGATGCATAGCTTGGCTTACCGAATGGAAAGGACCACTTTTTGTAATATGTATGATATGGTCTTAATGGCAAAATCTTTTCTGGTAAGCTTTGTGTTTGTTTTTACTTTTGCAACCTCATATGCGCTCATTTTCCTACCAATAAAAAGATAGATTTTGGTTTTTGACTTTAAAAGTTAATGACTCCCACTTTGCAGTGCTGGGAAATTGTTTGTATTGTATTTGCTCTTAGTTTTACATTCTCATTTATTTGTTTTCATTTTAGTTGTGTGATGATATTGTATTCCATCAAAAACTTTGTTTCCTGTTTGCCAGCTAACACATTAGATTTACGGTTAAACTCTAAGTGTCACACCCCCAAATAACCACTAACGGAGTTTATACCGTTAAGGGGTGCGAGCAAACCAGGACCACAACCATTAGTTACAAATACTAAACGAATCAGAGTAAAGTCCAAATGTTCATAAATAAAACAGTTTCAAAAGTTACGCAGCGGAATGTAAACATAAATATCTTAGCACTAACCGCGTGCTTTAATTACAAAACATGAATTGTTATATAAATTCCCAAGTTAGTTTAAATAAAAGTAAACATTTTCTTGTGCCATGTCAACCTGCTCCGGATACTCCTCAGCGATCTGCAAAAGTTAAAACCACGCAAGTGTCAACCAAAAGGCTGGTGAGTTCACGGTGGGCTTGTCATGCATTGGCCCGGTCTCATAATCATTTTCTTTGTCAACATATACATACGTAATATTTGTTTTATGAAAAACGATGCTTTCGATGTCAATTACCGATTATTTAATATGCGCTTAGTCTTGTAAGAATTAAAGTGCTCAACCGATATCGCGGGTAGCTAATCCGTCGTTTCATGCACTAAGGAAGATTGTACCAAGCTGACTATTTATTTTGCGGTGTTCCACCGTCATTTATTTTTATTTGCGGACTTTCGTCACTGCTCTTTTTGCCTCCCCCGCGTCCTCCTCTTGGGGATCACGGTGTCAAATAGGCTGATATTGTTCCCCGTGCACCTCCAGTGCCCCGGAGCGGAGTTTGTCAAACTCCAGTAGATCTACCCAACATCCCCTCGCTTCCACGAATTAATGGCACTATTAATTATGAGGACTTTTTATTTAACCAAAAACATTCCTTAGAAATCATGTGATATCATTTGGTTTAAAGCCTTTAACCTATGCTAGCCATATTAAAACATTTCACTTAGGGTTTCCTTCGAACCCAAAAATCATTTATCAGTTTTATTTTTCATAAACAGCGACTTGATTTCCCCCCCCCCCCCCCAAGTGTCCCCATAAACACTTTGGTGAAAACAGTCAATTTTTATTCGTCCGGTGCTCAGCACTCGTAAGTTTTGTCAGCATTGTTTTTAAGTTGTTCTTTCCGTCCCTAACGGGATCGTATCTTGCGGGTTAGTGACACTCACCTTTGGTTGCTCGGCTAGACTTGCTTAATTATCCTTGAATTGATTTCTTAATGAAGACCTATAATTCATTTAGGTCTTATATATTAGTCTTGTGTCTAATTTATTTCAAACAACGTTCACTATGGCCCATAACATAGCACGTTAAACTAAGACACGACATATCGACACACGACACCGATGGTTGATCATGAACAATGGTTTACAATATACAGAAATCATAGCATGTTTCATCATAGCATTATCATGTAAGTCATGGCACAACATTCAAGTAAATTGCACAAGTTTAGATTCTGGTCACAGTTTCGCTAGCAGTTTCGCTAGGCAATTTCGCTAGGTGTACGGGCAGCACTTTCGCTGGGCAGCACCCGATGACACAGTTTCGCCAGGCTAGTTTCGCTCGAAACTGTTGGCACAGTTTCGCTAGCCTAGTTTCGCCCGAAACTGGTTTGAACTTTCGTTCAGGGAATTTCGCTCGGTTGTTTCGCTCGAGCCAGGTCAGTCTGGTTTACCCGGCGACACTGCAGTTTCGCTGCATAGTGTCGCTGGTTGAAGATTCACATAATTTCGCTGGACAATTTCGCCCAGAGAACACAGTAGTTTCGCTAGTCGCGAAAAACACATAAATCAGCCTAAAAATCAATCTAACAGCTTCCATATTTCATGTAATTCAATGTCTAGCATGCATAATCATTTACCAACATCAAACAACAAGTTTTAACACCTTAAACATGGGTTTTCACATTCAAATCACCAAAAAAACACATTTTAAACCTAAAATGACCTAAATAGCATAGATCTTCATTATGGATGGATTTCAAACGTAAAGTCTCAGACTTTCTAACAGATATAGCATTCCTAAGCCTTAAAACAGAAGATCTAATGATTCCTTAGAGATCTAGGCATGCTTTATAGTAAAACACATAGAAAAGTGCATGTAAATGGTTTTGGGACTCACGGTTCGATCTCCAAGCTCGATGGTTGATGGTTCAGGGCTGAGATCTCGATGGCTCGGTGTGATTCTCGGCTGACCAGATTTCCAGGAGAAAAGATGGAGAGTGTGTGTGTGTTTTTTTGTGCAAAGGATGCAAATGGGAGAGCTAGGGTTTACTAAGATATTTTATATCAGAGCCTAGTTTCGCTGGCAGTTTCGCTGGCCAGGCGAAACTGGCTCTGATCACGAGTGAGCCAATAGACTGCCGGGCGACACTATAGTTTCGCCCGGTAGTTTCGCTGGTTACCAAAAGTGGTCAATTTCACATTCTAAGCAAGATAAACACGATTCATAAATTGTCATGCTATTCACAATACTAAATCATGTATTTAAATCACATTGCACATAATGACAATATATAGTTAAACACGTAACACATAACATGTATGGACTGGTTCGGTGATCAACCAAAGGACGTGGACGTATTCGGCCTAGTTAAGCATTAGTTACTAAGTTAACACTTATAACGTAACTAACGGATTTGTCTAACGGAAGTTAACCTTGAAATTCTCGGATGTCACACTAAGGAAAGCTAACCCCGCTGCAACGCGCGGGTGAACTCCATCTTGTTAATTTTATATATGAAACTAGTTATATACTACAACCAAAAACATTCAAACAGAAAATTAGGGCAAAAAACATTCAAACAGAAAATTAGGGCAAAAACCACATTGACGATGAACAACAGATTTCGAGCAAGAAAACAGATCACATAAATGTTCAAACACAAATTTGGAGAACGAAATCACACCAATACGAGCAAGAAGACATACCTTCGAGCGAGGGGCGGGAAGGAGAAGGCGCAGACACCGGAGAGGCGGAGGCGACTTAGCCGACGGTTGCCGGAGCGGACCAGTCGCCGGAGAGGCGCGATGGTGGTGAAAAATCGAGCGGCGATTTGGTACAGTAGTTCCCTCTTCAATTAAACTTTCATTATGGAAACTTCTTAGGGTTTTTTAGGGTAGAGAGTTGCATCGTACGGAGTCATAATATGATATCCCTTCTTCATATCATCCCCGCATTAACCAACGTCTAGTTTTGACGCCCGATGACGACGCGTGTTTTAAACCATTTTAAACGAGGAACCTCATACGCGCTTCGTTGCGCGGATACCTGTTTGGGTTGTTTACTATATATTTGTGGTTTTATGCAGTTAATTACTTATAAACACCATTTTTTTTTGGAACGTCCAACTAAGACTATTTACACACCAGTTGAGCCAATTCCCAGGGAAAACAATAAAAACATTTCAAATCAAAATAAAAAACAAATAAAAACTTCCAAAGAACAACCAAAACATCAGATCAGCTATACGTATAAATTAGCAAGAAAAAATAAACCCAACCAAACCAAAACAGAGAAACCTTCGCCATAAACCCTAAAAAATTTCAGATCAAGCATGCATGTAAATGAAGATGAAAAAATAACCACAACTAAACCGATTGACACCCAAAAGAAACAAACAATGCAGGGAACTAAACGGAAACCAAAAACAGGAGGAACAAATTCAATGAAAACAACCAAAATCAACAAAGAATATAACATAAAAACAATGGGAAGAAGAGATCAAGCAGACGAACTTACGAAAACCCTCACACCCGAAAACCCTCACACCGCAAAACACAAAATGAAAACAAAGAAGTAAAATGCTACACATGATAAACCAACTCATATGGTGTGACATATTAAATATATTGGGCTTTTATTTGGGTTCGTAATAAGGGTAAAAACTCGTTGATCAATTTGACTCGTGGACAAATTTATCCTTGTAATGTTTCTGTGTTGCTAGTTGTTTGCTAGCTTTAATAAAATTTCTTTGTTGTTCAAAAAAGGATAGATATATATCTCCTTTTTTCACTTCAAAAACAATTCTTTATTTCCTTTTAATTACTTTTTCTCTTTTATGGCCTTCCGCCGTCGCGTAGCCTCCTTCAGACATTCATTGACCCACCTCTTGCTCACCATTGCATAGTGCGTAAGGACCATTGCTATCATCCTTAAAGCACCATTTAGAAAGGTCCATATATATGTGGAGTCTATGTAGATTGTTTTCTAATTACGTAAATGTTATTCATACACTTTTATTGACGGGAAACACTATCTCACTAATTTTCAAACACTTTAAACAAATACTTATAACATCTTTTATTATCATAAAACTATCTAGTCACTTCATAAATAATAACTATTTTAAATTAGGAACAAGTCAATAACTTAAATTTGTTCACCAAAACGTGTATTTTGAATACACTTATTGACTTTAGAATACTAAAACTCATTCATTTGACTAGTTTTTAAGGTAAAATAACAAATTAATTTCAAGCCTTAAACAACAACTTGTGAATAGAAGTGATGCCATGATGGACTTTCTTTAATAGAATTAATTCTTTCTTATAAAGAACTCATTTTGGTATTAAGGAAATGTTGATAAGTGGGTAACCCATAAACCCGCAACGAAAAATATTATGCCCAACAAGACAAAACTAAAGATATCGTTAATTTAACAAATTAAAGAACGTTTTGTTAAATAAAAAAACTTTAAACCTTCATAAATTAAGACACGTATTTTATGTTCATAATGAGGTAGATCTAATATATTTTGTTACATGTTAGGAATGTTTGATCATAGATATTAGTTCTATCAATATAATCTATCTAATTGCTTACGATTCTCTAACCATTTGGTAGAGTGAATACCCCTTTTACCTTCCAAAGTGTAGCTTTTTGGATAACTTTTGGATGATTGTAAGTTATAACATAGATAAATTCAAGACTTACCTCTTCGTTTTATCATGGTTAGCAACTTAGCATGTGTCTATAGTCCACCAAAATTATGAGATCATGAGCTTTTGGAGAGTTAGTAACTTAGTACATCTTTATAGCACTTTAAGTTACATAACTTACATCCTTAGAGAGGATTAGTCATATTAAAAGAATCATAAGCCTAGATGATAAGTTTTTTTATTGGATTTTCTAAAGTTTTTAAGTTTGTCAGTTTTAGTAAAGTTTCCATTTCAGTTTAGGAAATCAACTTCTAAGTTTCTTCAAGTTATATATGATCATCTATGATTTACTATAGATAATCCAGAATTTTCATTAATACTTTACAGTTATATGATGATTGTCTATCATATATGTATTAGTAATTAGTTCACAGAAGTCTTATGAACTGTGATAGAATTTGCAGAAGAAGGATTAATATTATACCTGACAGAAGGTAACATCACTCTGACCCAACTTGTCCCCCTTATCTACCCACATAGTTAAAAAAATATGTATAATTTGAATAAAATAAAGATAAGGACGGTATTCATTCATGGTTAATTAACAAGTCAATCTTGATTATTAAACTAATTACACCAACTTAAATTTAATCACCGTGTCCTGCAGACAGCCGCCCTTGCCTTCATACATCCTTAAATATAAATATATATACATAGCTAGCCATTCAACTCCCCAACACCTATCCATCCAAATCCTACCTTCTCCATATTTCATGATACCTACACATGCATCCTTTTAATAAAAGTTTCACACTTTCATGAAAATCAAACTTTTGATAATGTTCAAATATTACAGGCTAATAACTGTTTATTAAAAATAGGCTGGGAATGAGTTACAGAGTCCTACCTGCAGCATTGTTTTCATCTCAGCTATATAACTTTGGTAATAACTAGTACATTTTAACTGTCTTTAATCTATTTATAATCAAGTTTGAGCGCGCTTAATATATATATATATATATATATATATACATATATATGTATATATGATATATTGTATGTTACATGTATAACCGCCTTAACTAACACAATTAGTTACTGAAAATGAATTTGCAGGAAACATGAAGAAGCATCATCATCCACCACCTTCCCTCAGGAACTTGCCGACATAATACAAGCCGAGAATAATAAAGTGTACTATGCTAACCGGACTCTTTATAACAACAACAACAACTTCCGCGTGATACAACAAGTAAACAACAGCAGCAACTACTACCAGCAGCCTGATGATGATAGAAACAGTATTATTAGTGGCGGTGTTCCTCTCCACTGCCCCTTAATAATTGACTACCAGTCTACAAGTCATGTAAACAGTAATCATACTCCTATTTTTCAGCCACTTTTTTCTCCCAGAAATATTCAAGTTTCAGATTGGAGATCATGTCAACAAGTATGTTTATTAATTTAATTTGGTTTTTAGCAATATATGTTTATTTTATGGTTTTTTTTCATAACATTGTTGATGCATGCATGCTTTAGAGTTTGCAGGTAAATGATAATCCAAAGACTAAGAAACGTTTGAACAATGTTTGTGGTCAAAATGTTGCGAACAAGAAACCCGCACAGGCAGACCAAATGCAAGGAATCAGGTGCATGTCGAAAAGAAACGGTATATAATGAACTTGTAATGATACTTTTGCCTTTTGTTGATTGTATATATATAGTGTCGTCTTAGAAAATCTAACCGTGTAGCGGTGGCATTGTTAAAAAAACTTCAAAAGTGGTAATCAGCAGTTAAGAAATGAATGAAGTTTTTTAATGCTTAATATATATATGTGGAATAGGTTCCTATGAGAAGAAGCCAGAAGCTAGCTGACAAGATTACAGCCCTTCAGAAGCTCGTCTCTCCTTACGGCAAGGTTAATTAGGATTGATGACTAAAACAATTCTGTATTCTTTGTCTATTTTCTTTGGTTTTTTCTTATCTATTATTTTCAAGAAATGAAGTCAAAGTGGGGTAAAAAAAATAGAGTTTTGACTATTATATTTATATATATGCAGACGGACACAGCTTCTGTGCTTCAAGAAGCTCATCTCTCTACCAATCTCCTTCATGACCAAATTAAGGTATATTCATTGGGCTATGTTTTATATATAGTCAAAGGCCTATTTTTTTAATACACAAAATTAACCACCTAATTTTTTTATTTTAAAAAATAATTAATGATTGAGATTGATAAAGTAGTTATTTTTAATTACATTTTAGAAGTAAGTTTAATAATTATAATTTTTGATTTTGAGGAAAACATGTTTCGAGTCAACCTAAACCAATGATACTCGTTTTAATAAAAAATCTTGGACAAGAACCCTTGTTGATCTACCCATTTTGCCACCTCTGGATAAAACCATTATAGATTATTGATTCGGTCTCGTATTTTTTTATTTGAGAACAGAAGTTGCTGCATAATACGCAGATCTCAAGGATCGACGATGAATCACTCCGATTTCAGGTAATATAATGTTTTACAGTATATAATGGTTTGAATAACTAGAATAGTGCAAACTGCAAAGACTATGTATGGTTTTGGTTTATAATCCTCATGTATGTGTATTCGATCGATCAACAGGTTAACAAGGAGGCTGCAGAAACCAGCTTACGAGATAAAGGCCTATGTTTGGTTCCAATATCAAGTCCTCAGATTAACAACCTAGATTCAAGTTTTATGACAAGAAACTACTAATTAATTAATTCATTAAGCTACTAGTCTAGTGCTTGTTGTCTAATAATATCAACTTAACCATTTCTATCAGTTTTAGCACAAAAGAGATATGATGTTGGCACTTGTATATGTTAGAATGGATCGAAGATTTCATGGAATTAGTTTTTTCTCATCAATGTCCTGCTCATTGAGAGGTTGTCATTTAGCATAGCTGTCTTTGTGCATAGAGTCCGTATTATTTCCTTTCTTATCTAGTGTTTAACACCTATAAAAGGTGTCTCTGTATTCTCTTCAAGATACAACACAAAAATATAATCACTTTCTTCCTTCCCTACTCTGATTATCACTGCTATTAGTATATATAGCCGTATAATTTCAGTTATCATCAACTTTTAAGAGTTACCAGTTTTTATTTACCATTTGTTGGATAACACAACCTTCGATATATAAAGGATAGGGGCTTGTGTGCATGCTAAGGTTTGGTTTTTGTCGACTAGATGGGTGTCTTCTTAGTCGGCTTAACTATATCATATATCTTTCAACCGGATACATGTGATACTTATATGACTATCTCTAGTCATGGAGCTCAGCCTTGAGCGTTTTTTGATATGTGGCAATTTATTCAGCAAAGGACTCCACGACTAAAAGTGGTGTGGTCGTAAAACCCATAAAACCCTATCATAATTACACAATTATTGAATTTTTTATAAAATATTTATCAATATTAAATTACTAAAGCACCAATCACACACACACGTTAAAGCCTCTATATAATAGTGTATGTTGGTATTTTAGTGTAAAATAGATTGTGTTTAATATGCAAATACGAGTCCACGTATATTTGCATATTAACAAGTCTAACGGGGGTTCGGGGGCAACGCCCCACGTGAGAAGCAGGGTCCTAGGGGCAGCAGCCCCTAGCAGGATCCAAGGGGCAGAGCCCCTGACTGAGATTATAAAGAAAATTGAATAGAAAATGTTATTTTCGGAAATATCAAACATATAATTTTCGTAAATATGTTTAGTATTTTAAATTAGTTTTATTTTTAAATCCGTTTGTAAATAACTGCTTGAGCAGTTATTGATAATGCAAAACTGCTTCCTAATTATATGGATGATTTTTTCATTCAGACGATACGCTCTGATCAATTTCTCTCATGAAGAACACTGCATCAAATTTACATATGAAATCTTGATCAAATCTGATTTTATCTGATCATTAATTGGTATCCACTCCTATTAATTGATCTAAAAACGAACTCTCATGACTTCAAATTACTATCAGGAAACCATATTTCTAACAGTGTAGTGGTGCTATTCGGCTCTATACTTAGGGTAAAGGCTATGGCACACCCCATAAAGCCCACTACACTTAATGTAAACACGAAAAATGAACAATTATTCAAAGAAAATTGCTGGTAAACCAAGATTTTGATCATTTTCTTTTCATATCAAATTCCCATGGATTGACCGACGCTATGATCATGGACGAATGATACATTGGGTCAAATCTGTCTGGGCTACATCCACTTTTTTCATTCACTGTTGTAAATTTACGCTCCTTCGGTCCGAAAAAAATTATATTCTTGGTCTAGCTCAATCATTTTTATCCCGACCTCATCCTTTTTAGTCTTCAGTCTTTCAGCCCAAATATATAAATCTATGTAATGCTTCAATTTCGCAAGTACAACAAAGCATGTTATTATACCTTCATCGTCCCCCATGAATCTCGAATCAGGGAGATGAATCGAAAACATCATTCATCACCATGCACAGTCAAAATCCCTCATTTTCTTCTCCACATCCTTCAACAATTCCCCTTCACAATCACCCTCAAACATGCACCACCATCTAATCACCCTCATCTCCTCCACTAAAACCCTCACACATCTCCTCCAAATCCACACACAACTAATAATCTCAGGCTTCACACACCACAATTTCACAAACACCCACCTCATAGAATCCTACTCTCTGTTAAAAAAAATCAATCTTGCTCAATTAGTATTCAATTCAACACCAAACCCAAATGTTGTGCTCTGCAATTCGATGATTAAAGCTCACATAAGATCAAAACAACATCAAGAAGCAATAAACATGTACAATAATATGATAAGCAATGATTGTTATACAGTTCAACCGGATAAGTACACATACACATTCGTCCTTAAAGCTTGCACTATGCTTGTAAATGTTGAAGAGGGAATTTTGCTACAAGAA
Source organism: Deinandra increscens subsp. villosa (assembly GCA_039602395.1). NCBI lineage: Eukaryota > Viridiplantae > Streptophyta > Magnoliopsida > Asterales > Asteraceae > Deinandra > Deinandra increscens. Next base: position 13,312 of record JBCNJP010010114.1, on the reverse strand, counting down.
GAGATTGCGAAGAGATGGTTGGAATCTGATGTTTTTATTGGGACTGGACTTACTGATATGTACTGTAAATGTGGGCAGATGGGTTTTGTGTAACATCCATGGTCTATCCATTTCGTTGTACCCGACTTGTATTCCATGAGTTATTCCATAAGGAAGTTCATTCCATTTCGTTTGGTGTTTCAACGTGTAGTTTATGATTATTTTAATATATGGTGCTTTGATTTCAATTCGTATTTCAATATTTCAAGATTTCAATTTATTTATGTTAATCCGAGACTCGAGTATGCTATATACGTGGGGCAAATATGGGCAATACTAGTTACGCACACAATTAAAACACAAAATATGGTTGTACAAAAGTTTTGGGCTAAAACTAAAAAAAAAATATTCAAAGTTTGGGCAATTTATGTAATTTTGATAAACTTCGTAAATAGTTTTATAATTTTGAATGTCAGATTTATTTTACATCCATAATTAACTCGCAAATTAAGTTATGAGAAAAGATCGGGGTTAAAAACATACATTATGGGAATTAACTGTGCTTTTTATGGGTTGCATATAAGCTAAAGAACATAAATAACAAAAAAATATGGAAATGAGGGCCATAGGATTCGAACCTGTGACCCTCTACCTCACATGTCATTCACCTAACCACTAGGACAGATCTGTTTTTGTGATTATACTCCGACCCAAGCAACTATATAATGAAACCAGCGCGTACACTTTTCCCTTCCCCTCCTCCACGCGCCTGTGACCCTTTCTCCTTCCTTCTTTTTTATTTTATTTATTTCGGCCATAACCTTCTTTGACCACCGTTTCTCGCCGTTTTCATCACTTAAATCACCATTTAAACCACGGTTTCATGTCCCAAATCATAACCCGAGTTTAATGACACCTTAATCATTTAAAATCGTTTCCAATTAAAGATTTTCACTCAAAACCCCCATTTTCTTAAAACCTCCATTAAATCCGATTTTAAAGCTCTCAATTGACCCATTCATGATCTCGTTCACTATAAATTGAGACCGTGAACCTGTTTTAGACCTACTCACGATTAAAACCCGTCTCCCAATTTCGATTTTCATTTGGGCAATCAAAAACCCCCAATTTCTAGGGCTCCAAACTTGTTCGTTCGATTCCGGGCTCAATTCTCCGTCAAATTGATCAAGTAAGTAGTCCATTCCACCTAGTTTTTCGTTATCTACAAAACCCCTCCGTTAATTTTAGGTTTTATCATCATATTTCATATGTCAATTTTAGGGTTCTTCGTGATTTGGGAATTTTTATGAAAACATAAATTGTAGCCTAACTAGTTTAATCTAAACATCTCAATATCAATAATTTCTATTCTAAATCACGATGGTTGCAATTAGAATATATTCATAACTATTTGGTCTATTTTATTACTTGTTATCATCTTCTAAATATATATTTATATATTTAAAAATTATATATATTATCACATGATAGAGATACTTATTCCTTACGACGTTAACTATAAATCATAATAAAATTATGATGATTCCATAATCATTAGATCATATTATAAAAATACTTTTATAATCAGTGTATATTACATTACTTTATAATAGTTATAACATCATAGTCTAAATATATTTCAAACTTCATATATTGTTTTTACGAGTCGTTCATTCTCGTATTATTAAATCAAATCACAATCATCTTATACAAAAATTTAAAGCTTTGCTGAGAAGATTGTAAATGTATTATTATGTTTAATATTATCAATATTATTATTATTATTATTATTGTTATTATTATTATTATTATTATTATTTATTATCATTAGTTAGTGTTGTAACCTAATTAATTTAAACTTATTATTTAAATTTATTAAAAGACATCTCATTTATGCCATAAGAATTTACTTAACATTTATATTACTCATAAATACACTATATAACTTTTGTCAAATAAATAACATGTCTTTAAACAAAACCCCAAATGCCCATGAACCCCTAGTCTCCTAGCTTCGTTATTCAACTAGGTCCCCTCGTTTTCCTTTAGGTTGACCTTCGGGACTACTACTATCATTCTCGCGTTCTTTCGTGGAAACCCTTCATTTTACCAAGTGAGTAATCCTTGCCCCTTTTTCGTGTTTTACATTTTGGGGTGCAACATGTATCCTATATCAATCTATTGATTTTCATGATTTTCATATAATGCGATTGTAGACCATATGTGTGAATGTGTGTAGGATTTCATTCTAGCATAACTTGTCAATGTGTTGGGATTTCATGTTTTTCATAGTGTTTCATGTATTTCATATCGCATAAACATTAACGTAAGGCCTGGGGAATCAAAGATAGATCTATTGGCTGACAACCCACTCAACTTGACCGGTTCTGGCGTTGGGTGTTTGAGACCTATTTCATACAGTCTAACCTTCGGGTTAGGGAATCCTTGTCATTAAGGGTTGTTTATGCATTATTTTCATGTTGTCATTTATCTAGTATGTTGATCTTTCATATCATTCTATCATATGATACAATTCGCATGTTTTCATTTTATATACCATATTACATATTAAACATGTGATTACTCACCAACTTTGTAGTTGACCTTATCTTATACATGTTGCAGGAAATAATAACGTTTGATCCAGGTTGCTTCACTTAGGGATTTGGACCAAGTTAAATTATTAATAAGACATTGTTTAAGCATTTATGTTATGTTGAATTTCAAGTTTATGTAATGACCTTTGATCATTAATAATAGTGTTATTTAGATATTGTCATCTTAATTTAGTTGTCATGAGCTTTTGGGCAATCTAATCATGCCCCGACGTTTCCGCCGTCGGTTGGGGTGTGACAGATTGGTATCAGAGCCATGGCTATAGGGAATTAGGTTATTAGAAATGGAATAACCTAGACTATATGCCTTAGGTGTCCAAAACACGAAATCTCGTGTTATGCACGCTTAGTTTAGAGATTGCCCTTTTATGCTTACATTGCCTTAGCTAGGACTTGCCTTACAATTATTCATACACTTCACTCTATCTTCCGAACTCAAGCTTAGCACCTAGCACACATACATACACGAAATCTTAAGGCTTCCTAGCCTTTTTCTTTAGTGATGGTACCTTACGTACCATTTTAGAGTTTTGTTTGATTTTCAAATTCCGTCGGAGTTAGGTTCTTGGTAATGGACATGTAGTAACTGGAAGGGTGAAAGCACCGGTAGTTGGGGTCTCTGTCTAAGGTAAGTGTTGCGTATAAATTCGAACCTACCGTCGGACCTGGACGCTTACCTGGGACGTCCTGATGAGAGTGTTGTAGCCTATTAGGCCAAAGCATGTCATAAAAACATTGCTAGCAACCATATTAACTCTGATTAGTCATAGGTGGTAGTTTCCCAATCGGGAAATGAGAACCATTCCACATGTTTTAAACGAATCAAAAAAATTATTTCGTGTTTATATGTAATTTTTTTTTCTTTCCCCAAGTTGTGATATTCCAATGCTTCACAATTCCATGAACTTTTGTTTGGTTTGACCAAAATTCGAGATCATGTACTATGGAATGTAATGATTGGAGCATATATGCGAAATGGGTATGCTCAAGAATCCATTTTTACGTTTCAGCGTATGAAATCTGAAGGTTTTCGACCGAGTCTAGTGACATTTGTGAGCATACTTCCAGCAGTGGCTTATTTGGCAGCCATAAAAGAAGGTACATCTCTGCACGCTGCCATTTTCCGTATGGGTTTTATTTCTCATACCATTATTTTGAACGGTTTAGTCGACATGTATTCAAAATGTGGTCGTGTTGATATATCAGAGGCGGTTTTTAATGAAATTAAAGATAAAGACACTGTTTCTTGGAATGTAATGCTGGCTGGATACGCGCTAAATGGGAGTGTGGATTATGCGTTTGATTTCTTTTCACGTATGCAAGATAATCTTGTGGAAATTTACCCCGTTTCGTTCTTAAGCTTGTTATCTGGTTGTAGACATTCGGGTTTAGTTAAAGAGGGGAAGCATGTGCTTAATCTGATGAAAGAAAAACACAATATTGAGCCGAAGTTGGAACAGTATGCTTGTATGGTGGATTTGCTAGGGAGGGCGGGTTTGTTTGATGAAACGTTGGGGTTAATCGAGTCGATGAAAATGGAACCTGATGGTGGAGTTTGGGGGAGTTTATTGGGTGCATGTCAAATGCATGGTAATGTGAAGTTAGCAGAGTTGGCATTAGACAATCTTGTGAAATTGGAGCCAAGAAACCAAGCTCATTATGTTGTTTTATCGGGTATTTATGCGCAGTCAGGCCGATGGGCTGATGCAAGAAGCTTGAGGTCGAAGATTACCGAGTCAGGGGCCAAGAAAACTCCGGGTTATAGTTGGATTAATGAAAAACAAGATGTAAATGCGTTGATGTAAAACGTTATACGTTGACGCTTCTTATACTAATGATCAGTAATATAAATCTTGAGACACGAGTTTGTAAATGAACTAGGAGTTATCCGCCTGTGCATTACGGTAGGGTTATAATCTTTTAAGTGCCAACATGATGTCTTTTTTCGCCTCAACGCCACGCCCAGTAACCCAAAACATAAACACTGGCCGATTCTATGTCTATCAAATGTCGCCAGGTTATATTAAAACCTAACAAAAGATCAAATATCAAGTGTTCTGCATCAACTGAAGGTACCAGCTACTACTCGTGTTAACTTACCACTGATAGAGTAACCACCTTTCGTTTGTTTAAACAAGTGTTATCAATTAGATGATAGGTTTAGATGGACCAATTTTATTCTAGAAAATGCATTTTAATTGTGTTTTATCACACATTAAACTTGCACTTTGATTCCTATTTATTTGAGTATATACGAATGTTGTTTAATTAATCTCATGAAGGGAAAACCATGTCTGGTATTTCCAAATCAGTTGTATTGGGTGTTTCCAAATTGGATCAGGATCCCGGTTCTTATCATCCTACCAGAGCTAGCAATCTGGTTACTCGTAAATTTCTTCAAAACAATATTCAGTAACCATAGTCTATATCTGTATAACTAACTAACTATTCATATTTTTTAAGAAAACACAAGGGTTCCAGAATTCCATATTTCCATGGTTGTTTTAACTTTTAAGCAATCCACCCATCAATTTCACAACTACTAGATGTCTCAACACTAGAAAAGAAAAGAAAGAAAAAGAGAAGGAAAACATACAAGGAGAACATTCACAAAGTCCACATCTCACCCACTATTCTGACTGATGTTGTGTAGATTTCATTTCATTCAGGTTCTCAGCCACAAAAAGTAATACCTGTCAGCAAAGTGTGTGTGTTCATAACTCCCCAAGATATATTTGCTTATCACTGCTGCAAGATCCTATGATAGGTTCAGTGGGGTGGAAGACACATTCATTGACAGATCCAGTATGCCCCGGAAGCTTATAAAGTATGCGTCTTGAAGTGGTATCCCAAATGTAAACCATCCTATCAGAACTACCAGCAGTAACCTTGCTCCCATCAGACGACCAGCTACACTTGAGAAGATTCTGCTCCACATTGTGCTGGTGCCCCTCCATTATCTTCACACAACGGTTCTGTGGGGCATACGGACGCATGTCCCAAATACGAAGAGTACAATCCATCCCGTTATCATATTCTGATGACCTTCAAGTGTCATGGTAACCTCGTTTCTCCTAAGATCCCACACTTTGACAACATTGTCAATTCCACCGCTGTATATCTTGTCTGAAGCATCGGAAAATGCAACAGCCGTGACCTGGTATTTATCAGGAAAAGTCATCAGACCCGCTCACGACAAGAGGTGGGCCCCTCCTAGAAGGTGAGCATGAGTTCACAAAAGACGAGTGTTCAGCCATCTTTTTTTATCTGCTTCCCTGTCTCAACATCCCACGCCCTCAATGTTTTGTCGGGACTTGCTGAAATTATCTGGGACCCATCACTCGTCCACTCGAGATCCAACACGGCATTCTTGTGCCCTTTCAGAACCATGTAGTTCTTGCATTCACCACTTACGTGCCAAAGAAAGATTTCTCGCTACTCATCATATGCTGATGACCACTATATGATATGTCCATTGGCCGATGAGGAGTCATGATAGACATTGCACCTTCACCTGCTTGCATTTTGGCTTGTTTGATGATAGAGATAAGATGTGTACTACTTCTGTTCCTGTATGAAAGTGAAAAACAAAATGACGGAATGAGAATGAAGCTACAAGCAGAAACTTCTCTTAAAATATGCAAGTGTATATGAATACTCCAACTAGAAGCACCAAAAATTAGTCAAATTGATTTTCACAAACCGACTATAACAGAATCCCTAATTGCAATTAGATTATATTTGCTAAAAGATGCTATACTGAGTTATGGAGATTTGACCATATTGAGCATGTAATCCAAAGCAACGTACGTAAAAAGATAATCAACTATCACATAAAAGTAATTTCACACAAAACATTACCCCATCGTAACCTCTACTGACTGACCACAAATCCATTTACAATGTTATTTAGTTTTTATATATGCAAATCATACAATTATTAGTAGCCTAGGAATAATGTATGATCAGTAACAAATAGACACATATAAACTAATTAGCTTCGCATCCAAAGAGTAACAAGAAGAGCTGAACAGAAATTGCAATTATAGGTTTCATTGAAATCCATAATTTAAGAGGAGATAAACACCACACCAAATTAGGTCTAAAGTCTAAACATGAGATCGTATCAAACAGATGTAACAAAAATGCACTTAAAACATGGACGGAAAGTAACCTGTAAGGAACCAGAAACTAGCCGCAGTGGTGAACGGAGACACAAAGAGGAACGCCGAGCGAGAACGGTCGATGGGAATTATCATGACGACTTGAGTATTTGGGCATCCGTATCAGGGCTAAAAACCGAAAAAATTGAACCGAACCGAATTTATATAATTAGTGAGTTTTTGTGCCTTATTCACTTGCTCATCACATACATATATTGGTCATGGAGTGTGGCTATGTATCTCTTTACTTTGTCCCCTTTTATCACAAGCAATTGTATACACATGAATCGTGTCTATGTGATTCTTTCCAGAAGAACGCTAATAGCTGTTTGTTTACATGAAAACCTGAACTCTGAGAGAATCACCTTGTTTCCTATTTGTCACAAACCAAAATCCATTGATTACTTTACAATCAGTTTAAAACAACAATCAACTGCAATTTCCATCCGTCTTTATAACTGAGTTCTTGAGTTCTTGTTTTGTTAACTGCAATCTACAAAAGCAACACATATTCCACATTCTCCCTGTATTCGACACCCGCTTACCGCTATCTAATTAGTGTATTTGGGTTTATCTTCGAGCGAGTCTTCGACCTCACGTCATATATAACCTGATGATTCTAAATGAAAGAGTTTACCTTTTTCTCTAAAAGAAATAGCTTCAAAGCTCAAACCAGGACTGAGTTGATATTTCTGAATGAAAGAGTGTACCTTTTTCTCTAAAATAAATAGCTTCAAACCAGGACTGAGTTGATATCTTCCCTTTTTAGTCTTATTTGGGTCAGATTTCCATCCCAGTTTTAACATGTGCTTTATTTTCTTCAGTAATGTGGCGAGTGTAATTTTAGGTGGTGAATATGAATTCTAGATGTGTCATACTCAGTTGTATTTATTTATTTATTTTTTTTTTGTGCTGCAAATTTCTACAATGGGTTCAATATGTTATAATTTCTTTGAAGGTGTTAATTGCTTTTTGAACTTTTAATATTCTAGTGTGCAATATGATACCTATGTCATTCATCATGCTAATTTTTCAATGACTAAGTCAAACTTTTTTGTGTATAAAATTCACTATTCAGATTTAAAAAAATCTTTGAATTTGAGAAGAACTATTGAGATTATCATTCAAGAAGATTGTCAATTCGTACACATAAAAGAACTCAAAGCCTAAAACTAATAGTACTTAGTTGTAAGAAATAATATAATCACATAATGTTATTACACATGTATGAGTATAAGGCATTTGCTCAAAATCGGATTCACATAACAAAAACCAATTTTTAACAATAAACTCAGTGTCATAAGTTTTGAACAAAAGAAAATAAAGATCAAACATATATCTTTATCTCTTATATGAAAAGAGAAGGGTCTTCGTTAGTTACGTGTTCTATCTTCCTATTATAATAAACGAAAAGTTTTCAGGGTGACATGGCATCACCACAACCCTCCCAAGTGTAAACACCTATGTTCAATTTTCCCCATTGTTGGGGAAATTTTTAAAATCCTATTATTCTACGCGGATCTTTTAACCCGATTTTTGACCCATTCGTTCTTTACTCACCGACATATACCAAGGAAGCCCTAATCTACAACTACAAGGAAACATCCTTCGACGATCGCTCTCTCTCTCTCTCTCTCTCTCTCACTGCCGTTCTTTGACTTGATTCAAGGTATGATTTAGATTTCGTCATTGCTTTATACTGATCCCTCTCTTCAATCGATTACCGCCTTTTGTATGATTATCTTTGAAACATAATTTTTTATGAACTCAATTGATCAAACTCCGTACCTTCAATCGATTACCGGTATGGAGGTTTGTTATCAATTTCAGATTTCAGTCCTTTTGGATGACACAACCATCGGAAATCACCCTGATTATTGGTAATCGATTAAGCCCTAATTTTAGGTAAGCATCGATTTTATCATCATAATTGTGTGTTATGAAAATCAATATTGTGGTATTATTGTTTCATTGTAGGCAAAATCAATCAACTGCACTGATAGTGTAGATAATCATCAACTTACGAGCAATCTTCAAATATAACCTCTTAAATCACAATCAAAAGCCAACAAGGCATAACAAGATATATGGCTACATGGCGACAAAGCTAGATATGGTTATCTTAAATAAACATTCTCAAGGTCTGCATTGTTCTTTATTTATGTTCTCAATATATCCACACATTCTTATATTTTCATTGTCATCAGGATCAACATCTATCAAGAAATTGTATTATATGTTCAAGGATTGTTGATTTTAGGCTTCTGGGATTTGGTTACCTCTGATTTTGATCGGGGTTTTTATTGATATATATGAGAATCATGAGAGATGATATATCTTTTTTATTTCTTATATATTTGATTGTTATAGGTTATGCACAAGATGAATTTGCGAAAGATGCTTAACTACACTGTTGTGTAGAAGGTGAGAGTTTTGATTGCCGGCCTTCAAGGTATAATTTACATGTTGCCTTCAAGGTATAATTATGATCTCCATCTATATCAATGTGATATTAAATATAACACATGGTTCGAACAGGTTCTTTTAGAGCATTTAGTGGCCGAAATGATGCATGCTTGATGACTAAGAATGGTGAGGTTGTAGGTGAATAAATATTTAGCATTTTGCTTTCCATATTATGTTCATGTTGATTACATTTGTTTACTTATTTCTTATTTTTCTTTTCATGTAAGAATATATTTTTTTTCTCCAAATTTGCAGCTTCTGTAGTAGACAAGTATACAAAATCTTTTTTTTTTCAAAACTAAATTAGTCACCATATCCAGTTAACCATATAAAGGAACACATGGTCAAAAACTAATATCTTGGAGTGTATTCGTATGTATTCAGAAAGTGCTTGGTGATATACCAGCACTTCAATAAAATATAAAGAACCATTTTTTTCTTTCTAGGTATGGAAACACATTGATCATGTATTGACCCATTGTTATCCGAGTTCTCACCACTATATTCATGGTTCTCAAAAATCATTCTGCAGCTTTTTCTTGCACGACTATGTCTTCAGTGTTGGTCAATATTTGATCAATATCGGCTTCATTATTTCATTGTCAAAATGCAAGGAATGGTTGCTTATGAGTTACCGAAGTGAGGTATTTCTTGGATCACTTGCTTTCCTATAATGTGGTGTTTCATTAGCGTTCCTATAATATGGTTCGTTGAGTTCTCCCTTGAATTCCAACCAAATTGGATGGTTGAGTTGTACAAGATCTTTGAAGCTATTCGGTGTTGGTTGTGTCTTCATATTTCTAATTTGATTACTGATTGCAGCTGTTGTGGCCGATAATCGTGATAACTAGCTCAATCATAGTTCACGTCATGCATATTTATTACTAATAAAAGGTATCAATCTCATCTTTTTTGGTATTTAGATTCTTGAACTTGCATTTTGTTTCTTCCTTTCAAATTATTAGGGAATTGTCTCCAACGAAGATGGTTTTAGAGTGAAGTTGATTGATTTTAAAACTAACTTATTTATTTACATATAAGTTGTATAGTATGAAAATGAAATGGTAAATCAGGTGGAATTGGACTGCTTTGTGATACTTATTGGTTTTAAAATCACATATGAGTTGATTTCACCGCATATGCTCAACTAAACCATAAGCCATCAAACAGATTCATATTTCTGCTTTTACTAGGTTGTTTATTTCCATTCTTTAAAAAGATTCACATAAGTTCTATGTTACTTTTTTTTTTCTCAGTTCTTTTTTCATATATCATTTTGGTCCTTGGTTAGAGGATGGAGCTGTTGAAGTAAGAGTAAGCATTGTTTAATAACATTACATAAAAATAAAAACATCACACATAGTTCAACTTATCCCTTCATGTTGCTCAAAATTCTGAACTTTCTTTCGTAATGTGGGGATGGAAGTGAATTGTTATGCAACTATTGTTTCGAGATGGTTCACCCGGCATCCAAATCACTATGTTTTGACTTGCATACGACAACGGTTCTCATCAGTTAAAAAAATGAGGATTTGATCGAAAATGTGGAAAATTTTGTTTAAAAGGGGACTTTGATTTAATTTTTTTTTTACCCAAATTTGATGCGACACATGTTTCACACAATGTTGATTGCTTAAATTAGGTTCGAATTGATGTTGCTTTGTTTATATTAAATTTAACCATCTTAGTTTGGAATTGATTGTGTGATCATAATTTCCTTCACTTTGCTGAATTTAGAGGCTTTATCGTGTTCAATTATATGAAATCCCAGTTTTATTTACAATTTGAGATATATAATTTAGAAGCTATAAGAAGTTTGAGAACTCATACTCACGGGAAAGGGGATGAAACTTGCTTATGAATTAATTCACATGTAATTCAGTTGTATGTTTATTTGGTAGTGTTGTTTTGAAGCTTTATTTTGGTTTACTTCTTCTTGCAGATTTGTTACCCGTGATAGTAACAGAATGTTTCCCTCTAAAGTATTCATTTAAGCACTGTAGGTTACCAAGAGTAAAAGCAAGAGCATGGATACCTCCAATTCTTATCAAAATATAAATGAGAATCCAGAATACACTTTTATATAAATGTAGTATATAAATTTGTATGTTCTAATTTGTAACTTTTATATATTTTTTTATGAATTTCTTTTCTTTTACTTTAAAACCTAACTGTTTTGTTTAATTTTCATTATTGAATGAAATTTACCGTTGTCGAATATATTATATAAATGTAATGGATTTATGATAGTTACTATAATATTCCATGTACTTAACAAGTTTTTTAAAGCCCAGCCGTGCGATGCACGGGTAGCAAAGACTTGTTATTGAATAAACTAAGAATATATAAGGCTAGAGGAAAGGAAAGACGAACCATGTACTAAATAGAAACCTAAACTCCTAAAGAACCGCAAGGATTTGACAACTCTTCTACCCCATTCAATGTACACTACCTTTTTAAACAACAATTGTTAATGAAATATCCTTATCCATGTTTGTTATTGAACTGTGATCAAGATTTGTAATCTTTTTTTTAGGCTAATATGAGTTGATGGAAATTATCAATCACTCATGGTTAGTGCCTTTCTTTGTATTATTTTGTTCATTTTATAAAATTTTGCCTGGGTGTGGCCTCTTTACCCAAAAAAAAATATATATGTAAATGTGTTACATTTTTCAATGAGGGTTAATTTCAAATGAAACTCAATTCCACAACCTCAATCCACGTAACACTCTAATTCATATATTCCGCACTTAATTTATTTTTTGGTTATTATTACGTTGCATCTATAAACTAAAAACTAAAAAGTATAACGTTGTTTGATTATCAGTGTCGCCACATTTTGCGGGCTCATTATCACTCGGAAATTGTGTTATTAAAGCAAAGGTGATATCTGAAAATAATATTGGTGCTCGAACTTTCATTTCTAGAATTGGTTTAATATCCTCACATAAGACGGTTCAATTTGAATCTTAAAGAAGACATATTCATCTTGATGTATGCTTCGTTGTGGCGTTAAATAAAAGATATTCCTCTTGATGTATGTTTCACTGTGACGATAAATAAAAGTCAAGAGCCAATCGTCATCTAAAGTTAGTTTGTTTTTTAAGAATCCATTATTTTCTCATGATCATGATCAACTGTATGTGACTTTGTCGAGAGTCAAAAGCAAAGACGAATTCAGACTATCAATTCTTGATAATGATGGTAACATTACTAAATAACAAGGCATCTAATGTTGTATACCAAAAACTTTTGATTATTTCTAATTTGTATTGCTTTTCTATATTTCTTTTGTTGCGCCACACAATTGTAGTTGAATCGTTTTAGTCCGAAACTTAAAAAAAAAATTAGATTTTGTTTGTTTCATAGATGTGTCTTGTGTTACATTGTTTTATAACTTGGTCTATTATTTCAAATGAAACAAACTATCAATCTTCAATATTCATTGACCCGACATTATATCGATCTATTAGTCTTGTGATTTGAAACTATAATTTGATCAATGGTTGATTTACTTTAATGATCAATATGTATTCTAAATTTTTATATACAACCCGAATTTTTATATACAACACGTGAAACTCACTGGTTTATAATCCAGTGTATCATAATAAAAGAGAACTTACTAAAACACCTGCTTAGATGGATTATTCAGTATCACATATGGCTCTGGTTGTAAAGGAATGTCACAGTTTGGTTCATACTCATCTGAATCGATGAAAATAACTGCCGGTGGTGTGTTATGCATAAACAACAAATTACCTCGTCATCTCCTCTCGATATCTTCTAAAACGGAATAACACTTAAAATCTATGAAGCACACATCAAACAAACTATTCAGTTAATGTTGCGGCTGCTGATGAACAAATAACAAAACTGAATCGAAGTACGAATTAGCTAGAGTTTTAGAGAAACCTGAACAGTGGCTTTAGGAAAAGAGAGTTGATATTGTCGGTTAGCCATGGCGTAAATTAGAGCGAGGATGGTAATAAATAGAGCAAGCAATCAAATAAATAAATTCAATCGAAAGAACATAATCAGACGTGGCGGAAAACGCCCGCTGGCTTTCGCCATCTGATGTGTGTG
>JBCNJP010010113.1:0-24322 GCA_039602395.1 Deinandra increscens subsp. villosa | reverse complement strand
AGTAACGGCGAGTACCAAGAGGTGTCTGAAGGAGAGAAGGAAGATTTTATTAAGGTTGGTTAGGGGCCTGAGAGTCCAAGACTAACATTTTCAGTGATTGGTAAGGTTATTTCTAGCTAATCCAGAAGGAGAAAGAATAAAGAAGTTTGTTCACTATTACTAAACCTAAAGTCATGTCTTAGAGTAACTGGGACTAAAGAGTTTGTAAACCTTATTACTTATGTATTCGGGGTTTTTGTATATATTAATATTGTAAAGTTAAAGTTATATCACTCGGCTTTGCCCTTTGAGTTATTAATAGTGTCATATGCTTTCGCGTGATTTGGTACGGGCCGGCCGGCAACCTCGGCCTGCTTCCCAGACCCTGGCAGAGGCCGGCGGCGGAGATGGGGGTGTGACACGAGGAAGAGGGAAAATTACACACATTTGCAAAAATGCACGTAGGTTATTCGTCAACTCGTATATGGTAATGTTGCCGACGAATATGATGAACTCTTATGCATGTCTGAAAGAACTTCATGTGAATGCCTAGTTTTGTCAAGGCATTTCGTTTTCTAATTGGTATCAAACAAAAGAAAATGAAAATGGTACAAAAGTCGGTAAGAAAAGACGTCAAAAGGGCATTTGGTGTTTTAAAAGGAAAGTGGGTGATAACTGCACGAAAGGCATGTGCAATGAAAAAGGGACGGATAGAGGACATAACCTATACTTGAATGATACTACACAACATGGTCATCAAAGACGAAGGCATAGCGATATCAGCGGTACGCATTCGTGATCCTCCATTCAATCTGGTTATTGCTAATAATACCATTTTGAAATTGCAAGATCAAGAGACACGTTTTAAAGTTAGGTTCGATATTACGGAACACAAAATCACACACATGGATATTCATTTAACTGAGAAGGAGCTAAACACGTAGTATTTCTCTGACGTTTTTTAATTTAAAATCGTGTGTTAAAAAACATTGTACTGGTTATTATTTGATGAGAACGTTTTATCATTATTTATTTATTGTGTTTTAATATTATGTGTTTTATTAAAAAGCAAATGTTCAAAAAGATATGAATCCTAAAGCTTCAAATTAGAATCATACGACCCAGGTTTCAAATTATCTCTCATATATGAGAGCATGCTATAGTATGGATTTTTTTCTAAGTCTAAAAAAGACTTCAAAATGGGTATACCGCCCCTCCTAATGACAACAAAATTTAGTCCATAGAAAATAACCTAACTAGTAATCCCAATCACACAAATGTCATGACAGAAAGATGATACCAGGACTACTACATGCCCATATATAACCGAAAACAGAAGAGGCACGCATAAAAAGCGATAAACAGTAACAGGGGACACGTCAAAAACTGCAACTAAACAATAGAATCCAACAGATTGCACAACACAATAGACCAAAGATAAGATCCTGAAACTCAATGGCAATCGAATCGACAAGTAGAAAAGAACTTCTTTGTCGATAACGATCAGAAACTGATAAAATGAAACCTCTAGATCCAGATTTGGCATAAACATAAGCTGGAAAACAAAATTAATTCAAAGTTGATTCTAAAAGACTAGCTCATGAGGTTTCATGCCTGCTTTCAGTGAAAATCTTGCACCCAAATAGCTTTTCAGATCGGGGACGGCCTCAATGGATTTTATCAATGCTTCATCCACTGATTTCTGATCATCTTTTTTCTCCTGTGGGAGTGTGTTCTTTTCCTACACATATGATTTAATGGAGAACTTGAGTAAAGTATAGCATCAAACTCACATGCCAGTCTCAAATGGGTCTATATTTGTAGCATTTCATCTCAAATGGGTCGCTATTTGTTGCATTTTCAAATGGGTCGATATGGGTTTATGATGATGACATTCAACATCTCTCGTTTAATAAAACAAACTAGAAATTGTGTACGTGTGTCAGCCCAACACTTTTCAAACACATAAAATATATGCATATTGACCCACACCAGTTATCAAACCAGCCGGACCCACCCATTCTGCAGCCTCTACTATAAAGTGAAAAAAAAAAGATGAGTGTTACCTCTTTCTCTGCTTCAAAAAACTCTCCCTCTCCTTTCTTCTTCTTCTTTTCAGCTTTCTTTCCAAAGTACTTATCATCGAACTTCTCCGAATTTACTCCTGAGATGTCGACCTTAGTTGATGTGGCGATCACATATGATTGATTCACCCTCCTCAAAGGAACACCATTGATCTTGTACGGACCTACAAAGTAAAAAGGAGTATTAAAAGACGAATGAAAGATGTACCGATAAGGTATTGGCACCATGTTCATCTTTATACATCTCAGACAATAATAATTCTCGCAAAAACTTTAATTTTGACGGCCCGAAAGAAGGGGGAAAAAAGAACATTACCGGTAACCAACAACAGCCCTGATGTAAGTTGCTTCAAGAAAACAACTCTTTTCCCCTTAAACCTCCCTGCCAATATAATCAGCACGGTTCCAGGAGTAATACTAGCTCTGAACACATAGATATAACAAACCAATTCAACACATAGATTAAAAAAATACACATACATACCATCAATATGTACTAAACCGTATCTAATATACACCTGAGCTTGGTGGGTCTGGCTTTACGTTTGTTGACAAGTGGTTTCTTCACATCATCAGCGGGATAGAACTTTGGTGGCTTCTCTGCTGGAGCCGCGGCAACAGCTTTTTTCTCATGTTTAGGAAAGGTGCCACCATTTTTGGCCTTAATGGCCCATAGACCCCTCTTGTGGTACATCTTTGACCTTGAATACTTGCCTACACCCCTGATAAGATCGGGGTTCCTGCACACATGGGGTTTCCTCTGTTGTGGTGCCATTGATTCTTACCTGTTATACATAAAAATGTCATGAGACCAAAAATTGACAAACTAAAAACAAGCACCATCTAACCCAAACTTAGGCCTAGTTATAGTTTGTAAACTATGCACATAAATAATCAGTTCATAGGGATGATCGAAATAAGTTAAAAACTAACTGCCCCAACCGATATGCAATTTGGCAAGTTTGGCCAGTTTCAGCTCCAAACGGGACTCACTTTTGATAGTTAAGCCACACACACACACACCACATATGTATATGTAGATACATATATTCCATTTTTAGAATAAGTAGTTATGCATATATATTAGAATCATGAAACATCAAACTAATGATTTTGAATAAATAAAAAAATTTGGCTTCAAAAGCCAGAACCAATGCAGATCAGGCCCACCCACCTGACCCGGATGGTTCGGTTTGTCAGTCTGTTGATCAGTTGGAACCCGAGGTTAGCGGTTCGGCCAAGAATTTTCTACAAAACCAACCAACAAGACCATAAACACCTCTAGTTGATAGATTAAAAATCAAGCAAAAATCAGGCCAAAATCAATTGTGTTTATAGTTATGAAAAACACAAGGCAATCAACAATTAACTAGCCAATTTAACCATTTAATACTTCCTTCCCTTGGTTCCTATTTCAATGGAGAGTTTATGTGTCAATTACTTACAACATGAGAAATGTAAATCAGATTCACAGTATGGTGAATCTTCAATAAAACCTACATTGATTGATCTAAAAGGACACCACAACTCCAATTCACACGAAAGATTCAAACCAACAATTCACAAGCTGAAGACAACTAAAAACCCTAATACGAATGGGATAACTTTAACCAAATCTTTGAAAATTCGAAAGAACAATTCACAGCCAAACAATAGCTACCAAGAATGTCAAAATTTAGATGATTTATAGCGCTACTCAGTAAGCAATTAATCGATTAGGCGAAGAAAATTTGTGTTACCTGTGACGAAGAGCCGAGGGATCTTGCTGCAGACGGCTGAAGGAATGCAAGAAACCCTAGAAGTTTGGTTTATAAGTAAAACGGGTGAAAGGGCAAAATTGTCAAAGAAAAACCCTAATTTTTAAAATTGCTTATATGTTTTTCTTGTAATAAAACTTGATAATCTTGATTGAATGCTTAATCATTTTATTAATAATTTTAAGAATTTAATAGGTTGTATAATTTTTAAGATTTTATGTGTTGTGTAGGTGTATGTTTGCACATTCATGATTGTAAATTTGAATTTTATATATTGTTTAGCTATATGAATGAACACGGTAAGACTTTCTGTTTATTTATTTATTTATGTTCGTAGATATTCTACTATAAACAAAATACAAGGTAAAAGATATAGTAAATTGTTACAAGTTTAGATGCACATAGTGCAATGGCTTACAATGACTACGTTAAGCATACTAACATTTTCTTCCACGTATTTTTGTTTAAGGCACCTCATTACAAAGTACACAACAATCGGTTGTTTTTCTTTCACGTACTTTTATATAATATTTGAATGCAATGTTATTATCATGAGAATGCTCGTTCGAATTAAACGACGATATAGCCTATGCAACGTGCGATTGGTCGATTAGTTCACTGCATTTTAATGTATGTTTGTTTATTTATGAACATGTATTTTTTAATATTTTTTTACATATATATTTGTTTATCTATAAAATGATTATTTGTTCATAGACTACCCACAACGGGGTGTTCATGGCTTACGTGGCAATGCACTTGGATGGATATGCACTCATAGTTGTTCAAGGAGTGTCCATATGGTTCCATCCTTCTTGACGTGTACCCATCCATAATTTTTTTTTCTTTTCCCCTAATAGATAAATAGGGGGTGTTTGTAAGAAGGATTGCATCTGGGTAAAAACCTGCTTTGTGAGAATGACAGTTAAAAAACTGACATTACATGTTGACTAGGACTTTTTATGGGAAGGATGGACGTTAGCATTAAAGACACTCCTAATATTGTTTATCACTAGCCAATTACCCGGGTAAATACCCGAGACTTTAATATAAATATAAAAAAATATAATATATATATAATAAAATATTTAATTGATAAACAAATTGGTAGAAGATAGTTCAGTACTAATAAAAAAACTTCAATAACAATTACAGATTTGAAAATATAGATTTAAACACGATATTTCTGGTTACATTGGTTGTACGACCATCTTCACCCAAAATCAATATTTTCAGACCCTTCTTGCTCTTCACCCTTGATAAAGCAACATATAATTGACCATGCGAGAAGACCGGAGATTTCAAGTACAATCCAACTCTTGAAAGAGATTGACCCTGGCTTTTGTTTATTGTCATTGCAAAACAAACAGATATCGGAAACTGCCTTCTTTGAAACCGAAAAGCAATTCTCTTATCTGTTGGAATCAATGAAAGTCGAGGAATAAAGGTTCTGAAGCCAATATTGTTTCCAGATATAATAACCGCTTCAATCACATGCCTTCCTAGAGATACAATCTGAAGACGTGTTCCGTTACATAGGCCATTCCTTTGATCAATATTTCTAAGTAACATAACAGGAACACCAACTTTCAGCGCAAGTCGATGATTTGGAATGCCTGATATATGTAAGGAATTGAGTACATTAGGTGAACATAAGTTACGATCAAAGTTGTCACCTACGATCTCATCTTGACATACAGAATCGGAACTTAAATACTCGTGTTCTTCACCGGGAACCAAAGAAAGAAGATGATTGTTGATATCATCGACAACTTCATTGGTAGGTGCGAGAACAGCCCTCTCTGACCAAAAATCTCTATCACCAAAGTTGTCGAGAAGCGAAGGGTAAACAAACTCAATAAGATCGCTGAGCGGATCAGATGAATCATCAATAAGAAGGTCAGCAGGAATATTTACATCTGACTCACCATCATTTTCTCCACCGACCTTTCCTTCCCCAATATCCAAAAGCCATCGAGCAAAATCAGATGTTTCTTGTACGTCTGATTGATCGTTACCTTGAAGAAGACGCATGTTTTTTGTTAGCTTTAAAACCTTACACTCTCTCCAAATGTAAGACAAAGTAAGGCAAGAACTAACAACATCTTGATTTGAAGCCCCTTGAAGTACTGGAAGAATCTGTCTGAAATCTCCACCGAAAACAACAACTTTACCACCAAATAAAGGTTTATCACCAATGTTATTACCAGTACACAAAACATCCTTGAAACTTTTATCTAAGGCTTCAAAGGCATGCTTATGTATCATAGGAGCTTCATCCCATATAATAAGCTTTGTTTGTTGCAATAAGTTTGAAATGTCACTATGACGTGACATGGAACAAATTGAATCCTCGGTGACATTGATTGGTATGTGAAACCTTGAATGGGCTGTTCTACCTCCAGGTAACAAAAGAGAAGCAATACCGCTTGAGGCAACAGTTAAGACAATCTCACCTTTTGATCTAATTGCAGTGGAGAGTGTATTCCACAAAAAGGTCTTTCCCGTTCCACCATATCAATAAACAAAAAAAAACACCGCCATCTTTATTAACAGCCTCCATTATCTCCTGAAATATTGATCTTTGCTCATCCGTTAAAGAAGCGTAAAGACGATCATATTCACTTTCCTGATATTCTATATCATAGTCGAGCTGCTCATTGATAAGGACATTATTGGCAGATTCTATAACAACGTCATTAGGAAATGGCATAGTTGGAAAACTGGCTAGGCTTGAGTTGTGACGGTGTAATACTTTCTCAATTTCACACAATGTAAGATTCTTCATTTGATCTTCTTCGTAGGATATACCTAAAAAAATATTAGTTATAAAACAAAGTACGTAATACATTTATATTAGACAAAGATATAAATGGAAAAAATTAACTACTAAAAGAAAGGTGAAAATATTTAACGAAATAGTAAAAATATCTAACCTGGATTCTTTAAGAGAAGTCTTTGTTTTTGAAGGATTCCATCGGATAGATGAGTCCAAGAATTTTGCCAAACAAACTTAGGTCTTGAAAGACTGTTAGACAACAACATGGTAACAAAAAGATTCCTCAGATATGGACCGGTGCCATAGAAGCTTGCTTCCTCAATAGCTTCGATATATTCTTTGTCATCGTCTAAAAGTCCCCTGGCATAACACGCATCCCTAAACGTAGGATGTACGAATCCATCAACGGTACGAATATCCTCAAACGACTTCGGTCCTTTCACTTTATTTAGCAGAATTCTTAAAAAATAAAGTTCACCAAGCGAAGGAGAAACCGAGTGGATTCTTCCAATGCAAAACCCTTGTTTCCTTGGCTGCCATGACCTTTGTGATAAAACATACACAAATTTTGTAGGGAACTCAACATAAGTCAATGCCCTTGCTTCTTCGTAGATCTGGTTGCATTTCATCCATGTTAAAAACTTTGAAGAAGCAGCGGAGGGCTTGTTCATAACCTCATCCATATCATCATCTTCATGAAAGACAACCTGTTGTTGCCCTGGAAGATGAAAAGGAAGCCTAACAACCGAAGGGGTTCTATAATGTACATCAAATTTCTGAATACGCCATGCCGCTTCACATGCCGAGATGTATCTGCAGTCAAAATGAGCTTTAACTTCATCAACCGGTGGCACATTACCATCTTGTTGTTCATTTGTTACAAACTTTACAGATGTTCTGTCAGGCCCTTTGTTTATATACTTGAAAAGGTACTTGATTGAGTTTCCTTGGTTGCACCACTCAATGTTAATATGGCACTGATATCTTTTGAGAAGAGCCTTATTGTATGGAACAACAAATCTGCAATCTAACTCATGACCATTTTTCAACACTTTCGCTCCACCTTCACGTCTTCGATAAAGAGGATAGCCATCCGTATCAACAGAAGTATAGTCACGCTAAGACTTAGGAAAACGTTTAGAACAATCTTTACCGACCATGCACGGAGACTTCATGTTGTGAGCTCCACATGGACCGTGTATCATAAAGTCACTCACAAGTTCATATAACTCAGGATCCTCATCTTTATCCGGTATTTCGGCTGAAATGTAAGGATCGACATTTTCAACGCAAGGAATCTTATGGTCCGGATGCATGAACAGACAAATGTGGGCATGCGGCAATCCACGTTTCTGAAACTCAACGGTATACACAACTACAAAAGGAAAAAAAGAAACATTAACAAAATAATAATCGCATTATTATTAAACCAAAACCAAGAATATAATAAAATAAAAATATAATGAATAATAAAGTTACGTAAAGTAAAAGTTTAGACTTACGATACCTGCTTGGACTCTTCCAAGTAAGGAGTTTCTCTTTAAATCTGTAATTAAAGAGTCAAGCTTCATTTTGAAGAGTCTAGATAAGATATTAGGCTTGTCCTCAGGAAGTAGAGTTGTATTAGCTAAATACCGTCTCATCTCGGGCCATTTTGGATTGCAAGTCATGGTGATAAAAAAATCTGGATAACCATACCATTTGCAAATCGACATTGCATCAAGATAATTTTGTAACATATATCTCGCACCGCCGGTGAAAGAGGACGGAAGTATAACACGTTGACCTTTCTTGGAAAGATCCGTATCACCTGAAGTCTGAGCATCATTTATGTCTTTGTAAGTCGAACATCTGAGAGTGCTCTGTTTGTTACGAACAAACCATAACCGTTGCGCTTCAATCATTGTATAGGCGTCAACCAAAAACTGTTGAAATAACCTCCTTGAATTTAGGATGAGAGAAAAGCGGCTGACACGATCTTGTATACGGTAACAGAAATACTCCCTCATAGTACATTTTTTATTCCTTGGATTAGACTGATCAAGAATGACATCTCTATGTAGAATATCTACATGGTAACAATCTTCACCGAATGGAAAAAGAAGCGGATATTGAAGAGCAAGATAAGAAGGATGTAGCTCATTTATTCGCTGTAGAGGGCCAGCTTTGGTCCGAACAACTATGTCACGGGCTTCAATGTTGTCCTCAAAATCTCCAATAATTAAAGCAGCGACTTCTGACGCGGTTGGGAGATTATATTTTCTTCCATCTTTTGAACGCTTGCCAATGAGACGTAATTTCAACTCAACCTGAGGATTATCTTCATAAGTATCTCTAACCATCCTATAGGTCTTCACCAACTGGTTCTGTGAGTCTAACATGTCTTTCAATTGATTAATAATTTCAATCTCCACTTCTGACGTTGACGAAGTCTCACATATCTCAGAATCTCCACTGTAAGAAAAATAAGCCATGAACATTATGTAATGTAGAAAATATAGAAAACTAATTTAAAATAATAATTTTGTTTAAAATCTTCATAAATAAAAGGTTAAGAAAATTACTCAAAGATTGATTGACGATTTGTAACTTCGTTCTCTGTATCATAAATGTATAGTTGTGAAAATTTTGGCATTTCACCATGTTGAGGTAGCAAACTTCCAATTCTATGGTAATTTTCTCCACTTAAACGAAAAGTAAATGGCCCTCTACCTTTATTTATCTTCTTGTCAATTTTTCCACCCATAGACGTAAAAGAGAACATGGAGTTATAACGTCGAATTTTCTTAAGAAACAACTTGCTCTTAATGTCAGAAGACCTAAAAAGGCTAAGATAGTTTTCATCAGGTTCCTTTAAGTCTGGAAGCTCAACTTTGCCATAACCACAACAAAACGAATAGCTCCTACCCAAAGTATTTGTCCTCGAGTTAAAACACTCATCCTTCCATAACTTTGACTGGCATAGATCACATATAACTGTTTGGTCACCATGATCAAGGTATTCTATTTCAATAAAATTTAAAACACATAGAAAATATTAAAGCAAGAGTTAATATTATAAGATCTGAAGAGAAATTAAAAAAAATAATATAAGATAACCATACCTTTGGATATTCCGTTGTAGTTATTTGCTTGATCATCCTGAATATCAAGTTCTCCGTCTGAAGTTATATCAACCATACGTATGGGAGATAAATCAGTAACTTTTCTTTTGCCTTTTCTATTATCCTTTCTTGTTGTGATCGTAGAAGAACTTGGACCTATAGATAATAAAAGTATATTAAAAGTTAAAAAAAATATACATAAAAGACAAATAATTATGTTTTTTAAAAAATATAGAGAATGAATTTATACCATTTGAACTGTCATTTAAAACAACTGTAGAAGGAGGGTTAATGACGTGTGAATATGACGATACTTGCAAACTTTTTTCTCTTCTTTGAGCAATTGCCTTCTTTCTTTTATCTCTATTTTCCTTAGAAGAACTTGCATAATTACTTGTAGATTCTGAGACTACGTAGGATCAAATAAACGAAAAAATTATAATTTATTTTTTAAATAATCAATGATTGATCCTTGAAAAGTAAATATGAATTAGTTCATACCATTTGATATGTCTATAAGAGGAGATCTATAAGGAGTTGCCGACATAGTGACAGCAGAAGTTGAAAAACCTGTTGGACCTAAATGTAAAATAAAAACCAAAATATATATGAAATTATAATTGTTGAAGTTAAGGTTTCACTTAAAAAAACATATAAAAAAGTAAAAGCACAAAAAAATTGAAGACAATAAAAAATGTTATGATAAACAAACGAAGGAAAGTATACCTTTTGAGTTGGCATTTGAAACAACGGTAGATGCACGATCAACTACTGGTGAAGAGTACAAAACATCAGAAGAAGTTTGCAGTCTTTTCATTTTCTTCTCTGTAATTGCCATCTTTCTTTTGGCTCTGTTTTCTTTCGAAGTATTTTCATTAATTTACTATATAACATTTTCCAACTTTTTGTACAACTTATGATGCAAGTATTACAACCTTAAAGCATAGATTACATGCTGCATTGCATCATGTACTAACTCTAATGCTTCCATAGTTTACCATATTCTTATCTTACCTATGTATCATTGTAGAAATTCATATAAAGCAGAAAGATATCTTAGATTTAGGCGGCTGTAGGCAAAGAGTGCATGTATTCCTGATCAGTAAGTCTTTCTCTCTCTAAGAAAAAGAATATCGGTTTGATCACCAGCAAGCCACTAGGCACCACCACCGTAGCACTCCGCCCTTCTCACCGGAAGACCACTCCGCACCAGTGTTTGAGGGGTGTTCCTGAGTTGATTTGAGTATGTGGAATTGGCACTGTGGCGCTGTGCCCTTCGTCTCCTTATGTACAAGTATTGTTCGCATTACATCCGGCCCTATTTCTTTACATTCTCGCCGGCAACTTTTTTTAATCTTTTCTCTTTTGCTTGCTGCAGTTGTTGATTTCATGTTTCCATACCTCTATTTCTGCTTTGGATTTTGAAATGCGTTCCCATTACAACAGCACTTGAATTGGTTATTTTCCTTCGAATTGTTTGTTTTTATTATTTAATGCCTTTGGTTTCTTATCAGGCAACAACTTCATGTTTTCATGGCTCGGTTTCTTCTCGATTGAGCGTTTGATGTTTTTGGTCTGTGGTTTCTTTTTCATTAAAATACCTTCCTGGTAGGTGAACATATGGACTATTTATTTCTCTTAACTGGCCTGCGTGTTTACTTTTTATGCTTCTGTTTCTTCTAAGCTGATCTGCGATTGTCTATGTCATCCAGTTCGGGCTTACAGTTTTGGTTGCAACTTGCAAGAGATCTTTGGTCGTTTATATGTTTTTATGGGTTGTTCATGAGGTAAAGATGTTGAAGGATATATGAAAGCATTGTTATGTTTGTATGGTTCTATTTTCCCTAATAAACCTTTGGCCCTTTATATGTTTTTATTCCTGGTAGGTGAACATATGGACTATTTATTTCTCTTAACTGGCCTGCGTGTTTACTTTTTATGCTTCTGTTTCTTCTAAGCTGATCTGCGATTGTCTATGGTGCAGGATTTTAGGGCTTACAGTTTTGGTTGCAACTCCAAGATATTCATGGTGTATATGTTTTTATGGGTTGTTCATGAGGTAAAGATGTTGAAGGATATATGAAAGCATTGTTATGTTTGTATGGTTCTATTTCTCCTAATAAACCTTTGGCCCTTTATATGTTTTTATTCCTGGTAGGTGAACATATGGACTATTTATTTCTCTTAACTGGCCTGCGTTGTTATGTTTTTACTTTT
This sequence comes from Deinandra increscens subsp. villosa, assembly GCA_039602395.1. Lineage (NCBI taxonomy): Eukaryota > Viridiplantae > Streptophyta > Magnoliopsida > Asterales > Asteraceae > Deinandra > Deinandra increscens. Next base: position 12,402 of record JBCNJP010010113.1, on the reverse strand, counting down.
TATGCTTCTGTTTCTTCTAAGCTGATCTGCGATTGTCTATGGTGCAGGATTTTAGGGCTTACAGTTTTGGTTGCAACTTGCAAGAGATCTTTGGTCGTTTATATGTTTTTATGGGTTGTTCATGAGGTAAAGATGTTGAAGGATATATGAAAGCATTGTTATGTTTGTATGGTTCTATTTCTCCTAATAAACCTTTGGCCCTTTATATGTTTTTATGGTTTGTTGATGAGGTAAACAGGCTGAACAGCCCCCTTATATATGAAACCTGTATTGTCATAATTTTATCGTTCTATTTCTTCTAAACTGATATGTACCTGTATATAGTGCCAGATTTTAGTGCTTATAGTTTGCCTTGCAAGAGATGTTTGGCCCTTTATATGTCTTTTATGTGTTATTCATATGAAATTCGGCCTGTATGACCCTTATGCTGCAATGTTTCATTGTTTAAGATGTTGTTTCCTAAGTGTTGCTTTTCCCCTTTTTGTTTCAGGTTAAAGGTTTGGAGGTTGGCAGGTCTATCACTCATCTTCTGCTTTCTGCTTAGGTACCTTTTCCGGTTTCCGTCTCATGCTGTTCATATTAAACGATTAGGGTCTTTATCTTTCGCGTCTTTCAATTTGTTTGTGATATAGATCGGTTTTTGGTTTCTCAATGTCCTTTAATCGTTGCTGTCCTTCATGATTTTTTTGGCGTGCCTACTTTAAAGTTTAAACCAACACCAAAATTTTTATCTTTACATTGTATGACCATGTTTCATTGATGATGTTGTCGTGGTTGTTATCTTTGTTTTGAGGGCAGACAACTGGAAAGTTTATGGCGTTTTTAAATTTTGGAGTGATGTTTGTTTTGTTGTGGCTTACATAAATTGATAGCCTGCTTAGTTTGTTGTTGGTTCTTTGGTGAGGTTGAAAAAATAAAGATTCCTTGCACTCCTGGTTGTATTTTTTTAACTGTCGGTTTGTTCGGTCTTAATGGGTTTACGACGCATAAAAAACACAAATTTTAAATTGTTTTAGGTGTAATGTACAGGGAATACAGTCTGTTTGTTTTGTAAGATGTTTATGTACATTGAATGGTCCTTAAAAAACTGAAATTTACAATCCTTTCAAGAATCAATTGTAGTTCGAGTAAGACTCTTTGTACAACCATTTTATGCGCACGTGCCTTACTAAAGTTACTAATTTATATGCTATCTTTACAAGTCACTTGAGCGTTGCTCATTGTTCTTTATATATTAAGCGCTGCTGATAGATTAATTAAGGGATTGCTGCTGCCTAATAGGTGTAAACATCTGTAATTCCTATATAAGAAAATGTGCAATTCAGAAATCCGTTTCGTGCTTTGTTTAGTCTACATGAAGGACTGTGAACTCCCGTTTACAGTTGAGCTTCTTTCACCTTTCTTTTCATTGGATTTCGACATTCATTTGCTTTGTGTCTCAAATAGCGTCTCAAAGTGTTTTGAATTGAGTGTGAGTCTGTTTTGAATGTTGTTTATGTTTAATTTTTTCTGTTCATACTTTGATTGCATGTTGATTTCATCTTTTTTATGTTTTCGGGATCTTCGATGTCCGTGTATTCATGGCGTATTGAATTATACTGTATTGAATTCTATTATACTAATGCAGTTACATCGAGTTGAATGATTTGAGAATCTTAATTATTGATATGAAAGGTTTAACTCATGTCATTGAACCATTGCTCTTCTTTAATTTTATTTCATGACTTGAATGTCGGCTCTTATTTTGGTGTGTTGACTTTAGGTTTCTGTTGCCTGCATGTGTGTTGATCTTTCTATTTTTCTTAGCAGTGGCTTTGAATGATATGGTCTCAACTCACGAACTGTTTGTGTAAATGCCTGCATGATTCTTTGTTTTTGTATGTTGTGTAGCTTAATCTCTCCAATCGGGACCTTAATATATTTCTCTCATATGACAATAAATGTATTTGACAAATTTGCTTTACATGTGTATGCTATCTATGGTATGAGGCTGCCAAAAGTCATGTTGCCTGTATGCATCTTTCCTCCTATACCTGCCAGTACACGTTCAACCATACCTGCTTGAGTGCTCTCCATACTTGGTAGTCGACCATTTAATTTGTGGATCCTGTTTTTTGATTTAGATGCATTTTAGAATTGTGTCATATTTTGACCTATGATATTGTGTGGGTCTTATCAAGTGGGATTTCATATAAGTTCATGAAAAATGTAAGAGTGGTGAAAATGAAAGTGTAAATGAGCCAGGTTTGTGTAAATGAGTAGAGGTAATTTATCAGATATAAAATATAAAGTCTTTTTTTTATTGCGAGTACCATAGTCATTAACAGATCTTTGTTACAGATCTTTGAACTTATCAGATGTACATATATTTTGTTTGTAAATCTTTTGCTTCCTGTTGCATATGATTTTTGTTCTCATATAGTCATGTTTTGATCAACTATAGTAGTTAATTATATGTATGTTAACTTTTCTTTCTCCTTCATTCTAGGAACACTTCTTATTGAGCCAACATCCCAAGAACCATTTAGCCACCATCAAAATATTATTATTTTGGAGGTTTTCTTGAAAGTTCCGACAGCCACAGAAGAAGACTGATCAAGCTTTTGGTTTAATCATTTTAATTTTCTTGCAATATGGATCAAATATAAAACCAACTGATTTTCTAAAGGCTTGCATCTTATGTGGTAGAAGAAAAAATTTGGATGTGAAGATTATACCCATCTATTGATAGGTATCGCTTTGACTTTTAAGTTTTCAAATAACATCTGTCTACGGGCTGTTGCGCGACGTGCATACAATAGGAATTCGGTTTGTCGTGCTTGCCGCAACGCGCTAATAGAAAAGCTTGTAGTTCTACATTTAGAAACTAAAGAAAACAAAATAGATGAAATAATTATAATCTATAATAAAATTTATTGATGATTTAAATTTAAAAAGATAAAAATCCAAGGTGATACCCATACCCTTTGATGCGTCAGAAAGAGGAGCTCTATATCCAATTCTTGACGGAGTAACAAAATATATGGGGAAAAAAGCTGGTCCTAAATAATTAAAAAAAAATTATGACGTAAGTAAAATAAAATTTATAGTTAGTCGGTTAGTTGTTCTTATGCTACACTTTTTATGATTTGGTGGAATTATTTATATTGTACACAAACAAAAAAAATTATTTAGAAATTATAACAATAATTTAAATGTAACAGAAAAGGCATATCTTAATCCAAAAAATTAAACGAAAATACAATTAACATAAATGTGACGACTTAATGAGATATGATGACATAAGCTGAATGGATAAACATAAATGGCATATTAATTCATACTTAACATTCTAACAATTAAAATATAATTTAGTGGGTGTATAAAATACATTGCGGGGATACCACAATTAGATGAGACATAAAACTTTAATTTTTGAATGATTATGAAAATTATATCATTGTCTTCAATGTATTTAGTGCAGATATAAATCAGTTTGACATTTCGTAAAAAAACGAAAATAGGACAATTTAATAAAGAAAATTTTCGACACTTTTGTTACATAAATTTGGCATGAATTTTGTAAATTTATAAACTTGGACATCCTACCAATGGAATCGTTCTCAAAAATTGTTAAACTTAATGAAATACATTAAAATCTGTTGAATGGATAAACATAAATGGCATCCTAATTCATTTTGACTTATTGTAAGAATTTAAATATAAATTACTTGGTGTATAAAATACATTGAGGGGATACCACAATTAGATGAGACATAAAACTTTAATTTTGGAATAATTATCAAAATTATATCATTGTCTTTAATGTATTTAGTAAATATATATTTTAGTTTGACATTTCCTAAAAAGATGAAAAATTGAAATTTAATAATGATAAACTAATAGATTTTTGACACTTAGAATCGTTCTCCAACCTTTTATTTTTCACATTATCTTCTTGAAAATTCAAAAAAATTAAAATATATGAGCCATGATATTTGTTTCGAGCCATATAAAACATCTTAAATAAATTACATGCACATTAATTAGTAATTAGTTGAACAGTAATTACGAATATAATTTACTATATTTATTACTATAAAATTTGTTATCGATCCATTAAGTGTTTGTATAAAAGAGCATCACAGATAGGTTTGACATTCATTTCTTTATAGTGAACATAAAATTTAAATATTTTATATAAACTTATTCATTGAGCTATATGAATGACTATAAGACATAAGCAATGACAATAAAGATTTCACTATTTTATATATTATATAATTTAATGTTTCTATGAAAAAATACACCTATATGAATGTAGTATTAAAATAGGAAAAAATATATACCTTGATAATTCTGAGACGTCTGAATCGTCATAGATGGATGAATCACTTGTGAAGAAGACGACAAAGTAGAAGATATGTGAAGCCTCTTATTTTTTCTTTCAACAATTATGTTCTTTCTTTTTTCTCTATTTTGCTTACAATAATTTGGATTGTTATTGGTATACACTGGAAAAAAATAGTTAGTGTGAGTAGAAATTAATGAATAGAAAGTAAAGAAAGAAATTATAAAACTAAATTGATATATATGTTCACTTAGTATAAAAATGAATAGTAAATAATGAAGAAATTATCTTACAATTTGAGACGTCACTAAGAGGATATCTATAAGAAGGTTGTATGAGCTGTGCAGAATTTTGAATATTTGATTGCGTTAGAGATTTTCTACCTCTTTTCTCGTCTATGACAGTTTTTCTATGATGCCTATTTTCTTTACATAAATCTGCATGTGAAGAAGGTTGAATATTTGATGTACTTTGACAATTCTCCGAAAAATGATAGAAAGAAGTCCTGGTATTGGCTTGTGAAGAACTCGAAATATGCATTGATGGTTGTGATATTTTTGTTGTTTTTTCATCAACGACATATATCTTTTTCTGCTTACTTTTTTTCTTGTCCATAGCTAATAAACAAAAAAATAATAGACGATAAATGAATTCGGTTTTTTGTTTAATTCTGTAATGATACTAAACAAAAAAAAATAACTAACCTCTTGAAGTTTAACTATGGAGAAGAATGAAATCGTTTAATATGTTTAAAATTTTATGAGTGACAAATGAGAACTGTACAGTATTTCAGTTGATTAAATAGCTAAAGTTGGTCATCTAATTTATGAAATATTACAACTAATTTTGGTATGATTATAAAAATTATATCATTGCATTTAATTTATTTAATGAAGATGATATTTTGTTTGACATTTCCTAAAGAAGAGAAAATTTGAAATTTGTGGCTTGAGTTTCGAAATTTAAAAAATTCATATTAATTTTCGCCACTTTTATTTCCAAAAATAAATACAACTAATTTTAACCATTTTTATTTTCATAAATATGGCTTGACTTTTGAAAATTCAAACCATCTTGATATTTGATAAATTTGATTTTCTTTTTAAGTTATATTTAAAAAAGGAAATATTGTTATAATTTATGTTGAGATTCGCTATAAAAGGTAGAATATTAGATTTAATAATAATATTTTTTGGCACTTTTATAACCATAAATAGTTTCAAGACTTTTAAAAAATTTACTAACTTATAATTCCCACCATCTTGTTTTTTTGTTATTTTTAAAAATCGATTTTTTTTTAAAAGTTTAAATAAAAACATAATCCTGTTATAATTAATTTAGTTAAGATTATTTACACATGAACATATAGACGAAACATTAACATCGCAAATTATGATATAACATCACTACACATGAAAGCAAAAAATATTTTTCAAAAGAAACCATTTATTTATCATCATTACTGCTCGAAAGCAAAGTAACAAACATCCAAATATGAAACCAAAGTAACAAACATAATGATAATTGTTTCAAACCATAAAAGACCAAGAAACAAAAAATTATATCATTGCATTTAATTTATTTAGTTTGTCATTTCCTAAAGTAATGTTACCATTTGAAATTTATGGCTTGAGTTTCGAAAATTTAAAAAATTCACATTAATTTTCGCCACTTTTATTTCCAAAAATAAAATATGACAATTAATTTTCACCATTTTTATTTCCATAAATATGGCTTGACTTTTGAAAATAACCTACCGCCTTGATATTTGATAAATTAAATTTTCTTTTTAAGTTTCCATAAAAAAGGAAATATTGTTATAATTTATGTTGACAATCGCTATAAAAGGTAAAATATTAGATTTAATAATCATATTTTTCGCCACTTTTATAAACATATAGACGAAACATGAACATCGCAAATTATGATATAACATTACTACACATGAAAGCAAAAAATATTATTCAAAAGAAACCATTTATTTATTATCATTAATGCTTGAAAGCAAAGTAACAAACATCCAAACATGAAACCAAAGTAAAAAACACACTGATAATTGTTTCAAACCATAAAAGACAACGAAACCAAAAAACCAAACATCAATACGGTCATCTTGAAACCTATTTTTCAACTTTTGGAACCAACAACTGATGTTGATTACCATCAACACCGACATCCAAATCATAAAGATGCTCCTTTGATGGGGAAGAACCAGCGCCATCATCAACATCATATATTTCATTCAGTTTCCGCTTCAATTGACCATCTTCAGAAAAAACCTTGCCTGATGAAACACACCTAGTCTGGCTTTTCTTATCGCTAAGAGCAGCAAGGGGGAGAGTACTATCACGATCAGCACCAACATCCTAAAAAAAAAATTTAAACAATCTATAAATGTTGTATGAACTAAATTATATGTTTATATAATTTTGAAGGTTAATATCATATAATTAAAAGGAATGTAAGTTATAATATGGAGTAAGGAATGATCAATACCTTATTAAAGATACTTTCATTCTCAGCACCGCCTTCAGATTCAACGGTTACGGATGTTGAGAAATTAGTCTAAATATAAGTAAAAATAAATAAGTAAATAAATGTGAGAACTAATTAAATGTTGTAGATTATTCAATAACTTTTCAATAACACTAATATACCTGCTCTTTATTATGTTTTTCATCAAGCTCAGTTATTATGGAACTCTTATCAGTAACCGCATCGATTGTAAAGTACTTATAGCCTTTATCAATGTTGAACTCACTAACATCAACCTTGACAGCAATCCTCTTCTCAAAAATACTTTCAACCTCAACCGGAGGCTTCCCATCCTAAAAAAAACATAAGTTGATATTAATTAATATAATTAATTCGAATAAACAGATTAATATTTGATCAAAAAATATGGAGAATCTTACATCTACATATCGAGCAAGTAAATCCACTGCGCTGACTTTAATTAATCTTCGTGCTTCCTTATCGAACATGGTTAACACAACTGTTCCGGTTGTGTCTTGAACTTTAATCAAGAGCTTATACCTACAAAAACATATTAGATCAAATATATATAATAAAAAAACTATCAATTAAATATATATTAGTCGTTAAAGTAGTTAAAACATTACATACTTTGTTGTTGCTTCAATCTTTCTTTTCTCCTCGATACAGGCTGATGTATTGCATTTATAGATCCATAAATCACCACTTGTTGAAGTGGCTTCCGGATTAGGGAGTCTCTCAACTTGCTTGTTGCAAGCTTTACATGAAAAATAATACCATCTAGACCCTTCAAGTAAACACTTGATGGTACCCAAGATAATTACTTTCTTCACCTGTATTTTTTACAATAACTACGTTAAAATTAAGAATTATGAATATATTTAAAAAAAGTTGTATAACAGACTTACCTCACTAATCAGATTTAACTCCGCTATGTGATTAAACTCACTGTCATGCAAGAAATCTTGCTCCAAATTGTATGACATTGACTCAGAAAGTCTGCTGATGCTTGAGGAAGGGACATCTCTTTGAGTTTGGTTGTAACTGGTAGAAAAAAAAAATATAAATTATAATACGTAATAATAGTAGAGGATTAATGTCGTTACTGAATGTTGGATAGTTTTGAAACCTCTTTATGAACTCATTCATCTCTTCACAGTCAGAGTTTAAGAAAAGCTTCGAATGTTGATAAGCGTTACAAACCGAATGACTACCTGAAAATATCTCAAATTAAAAATAAAGTTAAATTCTACCTCAGATATTAAAAATATATAATAATAGTAGTCTAACTAAAGGACCGAATATTGCTACTATCAGTTATCCTAATTGTTTAGGTTGATGTAATTTTTGACCAAAATTTTACATATAAAATTTTACATATAAGACTCGAAAAACAACAAATATTGATCTATATTTACATGAGCAACCGCCTACAGGAAAGATAACTTTGTATATAATTTGTCAAAAAGTGCAACATGAATACAGTTCCTATCACAACTCTTTAGTACACCAAATATCACAATTCTTAATTTTAAAACTTACCTTTATAGATGGAAAACCGAGCAAATTGTAGAATAATAGCAACCTTGGTGTGTTTTGGTTTGCTGTTGACATAAGCAATCAAACGCTCACAATATTCCTCGAACAAATTAATCCAGATAACACGCCCCCTATATTAAAATTATAAGTTAAAGTACATTAATTAAAATAATTTAAAAACATATAATAGTAAACATATTTAATCGAAATAACTATACTTGACATCTTGAACGCTGAAGTTTAATCTTCTTTTAGGGGTACCATCTTCATTGCTACCATAAATGACTGGAGCATTTGAGTTAAGGATCATTCCCATAACATCTAAAAAAATAAATTAGTTAGATAATTAATTAAATAATAAATTAAAACACACGATAAAAGTTTGAAGATGGAGAGATATGAATATCAAGTTTTATATAATGTTCCTTTACCTATTGAAATTCCCTTTTCAATCTTCATGTCAATGATTTCTTGAAAATCAGCAAACTGAAAACCATTCACTCCACCATTCCAACAGTCAGTCAACTGAACATCGGTATTACCAACCAAACATACCTTGATGTTGTTGTTGATGTACTTAAAAGTTCCTTTGTTTTCACCCAGTGAAGGTTTCCTAATTATAAGAACAAAATCCTCTCTCAAATACTGTTCAAAACGATCCCACCACTTGGATAAACAATTGCCTTGGATCCTATTGCTCTGTAAAAATATGTATGGAGAAAAAATCAGAATGAAGTAATAATTATTGAATCTTCAAACCTGATTAAGAATAAACGGTTAATAGTTTACCTCCTCATCCAACATGATCATTTCAATTGAGTATGGAAGATTCTTATTGCTATACTGATTTTTTCTCCACACTTTCAGTAAACGTAGCTTCATCACAAAATTGTCCTTGGAGACATTCAAATCCTTAATGAGATTGAAAGACTGACCTGCCATTAGAACTATACAAAGATACAATGTCAAACGACATAGGAAAACAAAAGAAAAGAAAAAGAAATGATGAACATGAGTAAAGGAATACTAACCTGTGGAGTAGTTTGAATAAACAATGATATGAATGACAAAGATGATTTTAGAATGAGCCTGGATGAGCTCAATATATAGGGGTCGAATTTTGTTTTATTATGGAAATAGATTTACTTATTTCTAAAATTATCATCATTGTTATTTTTGTAAATAACAATTAACGAAATTTCAATTACAAAATTAGGAAAATACATAACATATATTTTTGTAAACAAAGGTAAATAGGGATGTAATTTTGAATTTGAATTGATGATTGAAATTGAAATCATATATAAAATTGAGTTAATATACTTCTAAAAATACTAAGAATCATTAACTATTCTAAAATCGATTCTTAAAATACCAGAATAATTTAATTGTTAATGGAAAACAAATTGTATATCTAATTAAATTTACATCACTGTGTGTGATTCAGATTTAAACAATAATTTAGAAAGTTTCTAAGTTATTTTAGGATAGATTTAATTTTTAAAAATCAAATATCAATCATGATGTTTTTAATTTACAGCTGCTGTAAATTATGATTGATGTTAATTTTAGTAATAACACCATATATTACAAATTCAAATCCGAATGTAATTTTGAATTTTGAATTGATGGTCACAGCGTATAGGAAAATTTCAAGTGAAGATTCTATATATTGAATAAGATTGATTAGGATTGATTCAATAAAAATAAAAAAAAGCTTCATGCAATTTTTTGTAAAAAAACGGACAGAGGTAAGTTTTCAATTTGTAGTGATAATGTATATGTAACATACTGTCTTTCCTGAACTAATCCATTAATAATACCATCATAGTACTTACCAGTAGCCACAGAATCATCTATCCTAAACTAATCGAAATATTTTATTGCATCCATCATAGTATAGGAAAGCCAAGGTGAAACTGTACAACTATAAAGAAAATTTCAAGTGATTGCCTTAAGAATTGATGGTCATAAGTGTTTTTTTCTTATCATGAGACTACGCATAGTTTAACAAAATCCTATTTGCCTTGATTTTTTTCTTATCAATGAAAACGAAATTTATGAAGATAAAAATAAATTAACTTTTTGCAGTTATTAAAAAATGTACCTTGAATGAGAGTAGATCAATACCGTTTTCGTCAACTTGAGATAACTGTTAAATATATTTATAAAGACTTATTCATTGCGTTGATATGAATGATTAATAGACATCAGGAAGGACAATAAAACTTTTCACTGTTTTACGTTTATGTAAAAGTAGTCATTTTGATCAACATTTACGATTAATTATGCATGTTATCGAGAGAGAATTCTATAAACGTACAGATCGATTCACACAATAAACAATTAACAATAAACAATATTCATTTATTATAATTAACATTGGTGATCAACCTAATAGACCAATATACAATATCCACGAAGAAACAATAAATAAAGTGCTAAATGTGACAAAATGAGAACTAACACAAAATTTCCACAAACAAACCATATATATATAATAGTGTCAAATGTCACAAAATGAGGCTGTTTAAAAAACATATAAAAAAAGTTACTAAACCAATGGTCAGCATGAAACATGTTTTCATGCATAAAAAGTTATTGGAAAAAAAAAACAGTCATCATCAAAAACTTCAAAACAACCAAGAGAAACCCTTAACACGTTCAAATCCTTCAATCAATCAAGCAAAAGAGATCGACGCTTAAAATCATACCTCACACGCAGATTTTGTCCAACCTCAATACCATGACGCTTAGCGAAAGAGTCCCATTCATATATATTGTACCTAAATTTATATAAAAGCTTTATGTATAAATATAAAAACTTAATAAATAATTAAAAAATGAAGATTAAGTCTTGTTATTGACTATACCTCGTATATCCTCTACTCCACTCAGACCTCAATTCCATGATTTCAACTGGAGCATCTTGATAGATGACGTTCAAGTTCATTTTTCCATAAAACCAAGCCATGTTTGATAGCTTCATAGGAATACGCTGCAAGAGAGATATGATTTTGTAAATGTTAAAATATAGAAGCTAAAGCATAATAAAGGAGGAGTGAAAAAGTAATAATACTTACAAAGCGGTCCCGGACTACAACGACAGCATCAAAGATCACATCAGATGGAGGCTGAACAGGATCGACAACATCACTTGGAACATCTAGCATCTCCAGATCAGGAACGGCCACACCTTGCTCACCTTCAGGTTCCTGAGCAACAACTGGATCAGCTTGAACTTCATCACCTTCATATCCATCATGCTCATTATCATCTTCTTCATCTGAACTAATGTCAAGGACATTACTACCATTTGGGCGAAACACTTCTAAAACGTAATAGCTCTCGTCACGTATTGTAAACAACAAAAAATAGTTCTCTGTTATGGGAATTTGCTGAACCATATCAGTCCAGCCTTCTGCAATACAAAGCTCGTCTCGTATCTTTCTGATACGGATAGTAAATTGTTTATGATGACTAAAGAACACAGTGATCTGATGAGTGGGGGGGACATCATTAAAAATCTCTGAACTGAAATGGGATGGCAAAGGCTGTTTCAAATGAAAGGAAAATTATTAAACATAATATCAGAAACAATAAAAACAAATAATTAAAGTGAACATATGATAATGTTTTAATGAGAGAAAACTAACCATATAGAGCATATCGGGATATAGAACCACTTTGTAAAAAGAACGAACCATTTTTATGATCTAAAAAAATAATGCAATTAAACTAAATCAATAAGTCCTCAAAACGAAACATTAAACATATTTATACTAAAACAATGAGATGAAATGGCTAACAAATATAACATATTTAAAATAAAACAATAAAATGGATAGCAGACTCAATAAAACACCATCACTCATTGATCCTTACTTTCGCAGCGAACTGAACTCTATCTTCCTAGGTGTTGGATTACTGAACTCTATCTTCCTAATAAGATATTCATAAAGAATATTTACTCCGATCTTATTCATTAAGTGAAATAATTTATATTCGCACAGCCCCAAACAAAACATGATGGTTAG
>JBCNJP010010109.1:0-24330 GCA_039602395.1 Deinandra increscens subsp. villosa | reverse complement strand
AAAAAAATTTATATACCTAAAAGACTTAGCGAACATGAGAATTCCGTGTGCACACTTTAATAAAATAGTGCTAATGATTCCATGAGACTCCCGATATTGAGCAAAAGAAACATCAATTGCACAGATGTCAGTACAGTCAACCACAAACATTAAACTACAATATCATAACCTAACCTAAATTAAAGCAGCAAAAACAATACATACTTGTTAAATAGTGTATATATATATATATATATATATATATATATATATATGTATATGTATATTAGCATTAGACCAACTATCTAAATATCTAGATATTTCTTGTATCTAGATATTTTTTGTAGGTAGGTAGACATTTATTGTAGGTAGATATTTTGTACCTTGTATAGTATAAATAGGGGTTTCACCCCTCTTGTAAAATCAAAAGATTAATACATAATCAGTTTCATGGTATCAAAGCTAAACGTCTAACTCCTGGTACACACTCTACTCCTGTTATTGCTCTTGTTGAAGCCTATTCCAGATTCCTGGCTCCTACCCCTATTCACCCACGACTGTTCACTGCCAGAATCAATGTTCACTTCGCCCCGGAAATCACTGTTCACTCTCGCGAAAATCACTGTTCACTCGTGGGAAATCATTATTCACTACGGGAAATCATTGTTCATTACCGGAATTCACTGTTTCACAACGGGAATTCCTGTTCACAGCCGGATCACTCTTCATCGCCGCAATCACTGTCAGAATACTGTTCATTTCCAGAGTTATTGTTCATCTTCGGAAAATCACTTTTAATCGTCGTAATTATTCGGAAATCATTGTTCACGTTGAGATACTATTCATGCCTGTTTGTTTCTTTTTCATAGTTCTTATTCCAAAAAGCTAATATTACAATGAAGAATGGAAAGAATGTTGAGGTTGCTACCGCTCATGCTTACTCACTTAGCCCGCAGGAGTTGTTTAGGATCTAACGATTGCTTAACTCTTCGCAAACCCACTCGGGAAACTCAGGTACGTCTTCTAAACCCAACTCATCGTGGGTGATTGATTCTGGAACCACACATCATATGACTGGGAATCGAGGTATTCTTTCTAGCCTCCATGATGTTTCTCACTTGCTCGTTCGACTTGCTGATGGATCCTCATGCCCGGTACTTGGAATCGGATCCATTAGCAATTCGAAAAACCTAAACATGTCATCTGTTTGTCCCTAAATTCCCTAAATAGTCTTTGTTCAGTAAGCCAAATTACAAAACAAAATATTTGTTCTGTAACATTTTATCCCACTCATTGTTCTTTCAGGAACTAGGGACAAACCGAGTTATTGGCATTGGTGTTGAATCAAATGGTCTTTATCGTTTGTCCATGTTGTCACGCCCCATGGCAAACATATGTGATTCTAGTGTTTGGGAGGCTCATTGTCGGTTGGGTCATCCATCTGCAGCAGCTTTAAGGAAAATGAGACTTGACATTTCAGTTCCCTCTGATTTTCACTGTGAGTCATGTCAACTCGGTAAACATACTCGACGTCCTTATCCTCCCAAAGTATCTAGTCGAGCTAGTACACTTTTTGAACCGGTACACTCTGATATATGGGGTCCTTTTCCTACTAAAACTCCATTGGGTTTTCAGTATTTTGTTTCCTTCATCGATGACTATTCTCGTGCTACTTGGGTTTATTTACTCAAGTCTCGTAGTGAAGTTTATTCTATCTTTCGTGAGTTTCATTTATACGTTCAAAATCAGTTTAACACATCCATCAAAACACTACGCACTGATAATGCAAAAGAATATTTGTCCGCTGAGTTTTTTGGTTATCTGAAGACATGGTATTATTCACGAGTCTTCATGCGTGTACACATCTCAACAAAACGGCGTTGCTGAACGGAAAAACCGCCATTTGTTGGATGTTGCACGCTCCATCATGTTTCACTCTCATGTCCCTCATCGATTCTGGGGGGACGCTTTCCTAACTGCTGCTTACCTAATAAATCGTATGCCATCTTCTGTGCTTAATGGTCAAACCTCGTTTTCTATTTTGTTCCCTAAAGGAACTCCCTTTCCTCTCCCCCCCCCCCCCCAAAAAAAATCTTTGGGTGTGTTGCATATGTCCATGATCATCGGCCAGGTGTTACTAAACTTGAACCTCGAGCCATTCATTGTGTCTTTCTTGGTTACTCATGTGTCCAAAAAGGATATCGATGTTACAGTCCTACTCTTCATCGATACTTTACAAGTGCTGATGTCATTTTTCATGAGTCATGTCCTTACTTTCCTGCGTCTTCCCCTCCTGTCCCAGACCTATTTCGTTATTTCCTGATGATTATGATCATGTTACACCTGAGTCTATCACTATTCCCACCATTCCTATCTCCATTGGTTCGTTTGTCCCCCAGGTCTCTGACACTGTCTCTCAGGTCTTCGACACTACAGATCATGCTCCTGTTACAAATGGCCTACCGACAGCACCCTGCCTCTTCTTTTCATATATGCTCGACGACATAAGGACACAACGATAGAAACACATGATTCACAACCAGCTCATGACTCTGGTATGCCCTCAGTTCCGCTTTCTACGACTACTCATGTTACACCCTTGTCAGACACAACACCCTTGCCAGATCCTTCACCCTTGCTAGATACTACCCTGGTTACACCCGTTTATGATCCACCTGGGGCACCATATCCTGATATACCCATAGCTTTCCGAAAAGAGACTAGACAACGCTCCACCCTTTATCCTATTCAGCATCATATCTCCTATGCACATCTCTCATCGGAATCCCATGCATACACCACTGCTATTGATTCTTACCTAATTCCCAAGGATGTGATGATGGCTCTTAATCACCCAGGATGGTGAAAGGCTATGGAAGACGAGATAGGGGCAATTCGGGCCAAGCATACATGGGATCTTGAGCCGCTTCCTCATAGGAAGCGTATTATTGGTTGTCATTAGGTATTCACGGTTAAACTTAACCCTGATGGTTCTTTGCATCGCCTCAAAGCGCGACTAGTTGCTAAGGGTTATTCACAGGCTTATGGTATTGATTATGATGAGACTTTCTCCCGGGTTGCTAAAATGCCATCTGTCCGTATTTGTATTGCTCTTGCTGCCATTAACCATTGGTCGTTCCACCAGCTTGATGTCAAGAACGCCTTTCTTCATGATGTTCTTGAGGAGGAGGTATATATGGATCAGCCACCTGGTTTTCTCGTCGAGGAAGAGGCCTTGAAAGTATGTCGGTTACGTCGTTCATTATATGGTCTTAAGCAATCTCCTAGAGCTTGGTTTGGCAGATTCCCTAGTGTTATGGAAGAATTTGGAATGGTTCGTAGTGTATATGATCATTCTGTATTTTTCAGACACCGTCAAGGCCGAAGGATTATATTACTTCTGTATGTGGATGATATCATAATCACAGGGGATGACGAAACCGGTATTTCTGAGCTCAAACAGTTCCTTCAGTCTTAGTTTCAGATCAACGAGGGTACTTCCTTGGCATTGAAGTATCACGTTCTCCACAAGGAATACTTCTATCTCAGCGGAAGTATGTCCTTTATATGTTATCCGAGTATGGTTTACTGGGATGTAAACCGGTTGATAGCCCAATGCTTCCTACAGGGAAGCTTCTTCCCGAGGATGGGAGCCCGATAAAGGATCTAGAACAGAACAGACGAATGGTTAGAAAACTTAATTATTTGACTGTTACCCGTCCAGATATCTCATTCGCAGTTAGTGTCCTGAGTGAATTCATGGCCACACCATATACTGGACATTGGGATGCTGCCCTTGGTGTTTTAAGGTATCTCAAGAACACACCAGGTCTTGGAATTCTATATTCTGATCAGGGGTCAGTGTCGTGTGGGCACTTTCACAGAGAAGGGAGATGGATGGATATCAGGATTCTCTGATGCAGATCGGGCAGGATGTCCTATCTCAAGACAATCTACTACTGGCTATTGTGTGTTTGTTGGTGGAAACCTTGTGTCCTGGAAGAGTAAAAAACAGCACACGGTATCTCGATCGAGCGTCAAATTAGAGTATAGAGCCATGGCAGATGTCACCTAGGAGATGATATGGGTTCGTCGTCTTCTTAGAGAACTTGGGGTTATTTCTGATGATCTGATGCGACTATATTGTGATAATTAATCAGCCATACATATAGCCAAGAATCAAGTATTTCATGAAAGGACGAAGCATATTAAAGTTGATTGTCATTTAATAAGAGATCGAGTAGTAGGGACCAAAGTTGATCCTCCATTAATTCAACCGATACATATCAAGACAGAGTTTCAATTTGCAGACATTCCTACCAAGCCTCTTCAAAAGACTGAGATTGATTTTATTTGTAACAAGTTAGGCATGATTAACATCTTGCTCCAACTTAAGGAGTGTTAAATAGTATATATCTATATTACTTTAATATAGATATTGGAGAGAGGGTGTTGAAAGTTAAAAAAATTAAGAAATGTACAAGTATTAAAACATGAGGTACAACCTTTAAAGCTGAACTCTTAAAATCACTGCTCTTCAAACCCTAGGTATAAAATACCATATTCTCTATTTCTCGGTCTATTTGAAAATAGTCGCCGTGAAGCCAGAGAAACAGGTCGATGGAGAGAGAGATCGATGGCATGAAAGGCGGATTGCACTTCCGACCTCCGACCGGTTTTCGGTTTGTTTCATGGCGTTGCCATCTCCAAGCTCCTACACTTGACAATGGCAGTGATGAACTTTTCGTGATTCCAGCTGTTTTTTGGTTGGATCGATAGTTTCTGGTGAGCTCTCATGTTCATTTCTTTTTTTTATCTTGCTTGACTTGTATTTTTCAGATCTAAAGGTTTAAGGTTATTTTTGATGGTATTCAATGACAGTGATGGCAATTGTGGAGGTAGAGATGAACTCCGCCCGCCAGAAACAGTATTCGACGATGGTGCGAGCGAGTTAGGTACAGATTTGTTACTATCTGTTGATACATGGTCCTTGATCGTCATGTGAAGTATCGAATACAAGACTGATTCACACATGAATGCTGAGGTCTGAACTCAGGCCGAACCTGGAGTTCGGACATGGCCGAACGTGTGGCCGAACCTCATGTTCGGCCGGTCGTATTTCAGCACTATAAATATGTTGTCTTATGTAGATTTGAGTAGGGGTTCATGTCATATCTTCTGAGTGTCTTTGTGTAACCTCTGTGGTTAATACAAGCCATATTTGTATTTACTCTATGTGTTCTATACGTTTATATTGATTTGGTTACGACTAAGTAGAAGATTCGCACGCTCACGCACTTTCAAGTGGTATCAGAGCATTAGGTTCGCTCTACTAGTCGGAAATCAGTGTTTTCCAGAGTTGTTGAGTTCGAATTCACGTTTTTGACTTTTAAAGCTCGTTTCTCATCTTCATTTCTCAAAATCTTCGTTCAAAACTTCATGATTTACGTCAAATATGTCTGTATTTGTTCGTTTTCAGTTGATTGAGTGTTCACAGCTTGAGAGGTGTCGTGACCAGTGAGTTTTTCCGAAGTTTTCGAATTTTCGCGATTGGCCGAACTTCAGATTCGGCATAACCGCTCCGAACACCAGGTTCGGAGTAAGCTCGGTCAGTGTTCTGAGTTCGGTGAAGTTTCGGAGCTTGTTCGGAGAGAGTTCGGACTATTTTCTCGATTCGGTGAGAGTTCGGACTAGGTTCGGAGGTACTTTGACGTTAAGTAGGTTCGTTGAGTGTTCGGAGGTAGTTCGGAGCATCTTCGGAGGGTATAGTAGGTTCTGACGAAGTTCGGAGTGAGCAGTAACTAATTTTTCGAATATG
This sequence comes from Deinandra increscens subsp. villosa, assembly GCA_039602395.1. Taxonomy (NCBI): domain Eukaryota; kingdom Viridiplantae; phylum Streptophyta; class Magnoliopsida; order Asterales; family Asteraceae; genus Deinandra; species Deinandra increscens. Next base: position 18,533 of record JBCNJP010010109.1, on the reverse strand, counting down.
TCTGATTTTCAAGCGTTTGCGGCTATTCAAAATTCGGTTCAAGCTACAATGCAAACAATGATGAATTATGATAATGAAATCGGAACAAGTCAGAAAGTTCCCAAATTGTTAGATTTGGAAGATTATCATAGTTGGGTTAAACGGTTTGAAGCGTTTGTCGATACGAATGACATTGATATGTGGTTAGCATTCACTGAGCAATATGTTTACCCTAAAGATGAAACTGGTGAACCTATTCTTCAAAGAAAAATGTCTTCTGAACAAAAGAAAACTTATCAAGCTGAGAAAAAAGCGTATGGTACGTTAACAATGGCATTGCCTAAAGAGTTACTGCATCAGTTTGCTGGTAATTACACATCAAAAAGTCTATGGGATGCGTTGGAAAAACGATGTGAAGGCAATGACCAATACAAGAAAAGTCGCCAAAAGGTTTTGAAGAAAGAGTTTGATAGTTTTAAGTATTATCAGAATGAAACGATTCCCAATCTGATTGCAAGATTCGCTCATCTGATGAGTGAAATGCGTTTGGTGAATCTTACTAAAGAAGAGGTTGATATAAAAGAAGAGATCTTGGAAGCATTGCCTGAAAAATGGGAGAATTATGTGATGATGATTACTCATGATAAGGATTTTTCAGGATTGTCTTTCAGTGATTTGGTTCAAAGAATTCAGGCTCGGGATATGGAATTAATGGTGAATAAATCACTTCCTACACAAATTCAGAATCCTGCAGTGTATCATGGTGAAAATGACTCTACAATGAATGCTGGGAAGTCTACTATTCTTAGTTCTGCTCCTCCTACAACATTTCTAGCAGGTAAATCTAAAATTCCAAGTTATTCTTCTGCTGGTTGTACTGTGTCATTTCCAAGTTCTTCGACTCAAAGTGCATTGTCTGTTCAAACTGTCGATGATTATAATGCATTGATGTCTGCATTAGTATCTTCATATTTTGGTGTTATCACTGGTTCTGTGAGTAATGCTGAGTTAGCAAATGAAGATTACGATCAGATTGATTATGATCATTTGGAAGAAATGGATCTGAATTGGCAATATGCTATGTTGGTTCGTCGAACAAAGAAGTTTCTCAATAGAACTGGTAAGAAGAGACTTAATCAGGAGGGAAAGATTGGATTGGACAAATCTAAGGTGAAATGTTATAAGTGTTCCGTTTATGGTCACTTTGCTCGAGAATGTCCAAGTTCTGCTGAAAGTAAATTGAAGACTGGTCAGCATGCACATTTAGTTTTTCATCCATCCAATGAAGCTGAAAAGGTTGATCAGAAATCTGCTACTCTTGCTCATGATTGGACTAATACATTTATGCATCCAGATGGTTTTGCTTGGAATGCAGATTCAGAAATTAAAAAGAATAATACTCCAATCTCAATTGCTTTAACCGCTCAACATGCTGATGATGAAAGTTTTTTAACAGAATCTGATACTTCTTCAAGTATATCTTTGGTTCAAGAAGAATTACCTAAGTCTTCTGAGAATTCAAAAGATGATGAATTTAAATGTTATAACTGTGAGAAGCTGCTCAAGAAAATTACAAGGTTTGAACAAGATTGTCAGATTTCAACTGAAGAAATTGTGGTGTTAAAGAAAGAGTTGGACGATTTTCAAAAGAAGTATTATGAGTTGGTTCATATTCATGAAGATGTTTTGAAAGAAAAGGCTCAATTGGCTAAAGAGTGTGAGAAAGCCAAAGCTGAAGCGTTAGATGCAGCTCAAGATTTTGAGAATCTGTTTGAGAAGAGTTATCCGGTTCAGCAAAAATATGAAGAAGCTACTGCTCTTATTGCTACAACTGCTGTTACTGTTGAAAAAATTACAAAATAAGATTTCTATGCTTCAAGATGAGAATGTTTTGTACCGGGACAAGAATGAAGTCTTAACTAAAGATGTTGAGATCTATAAACAAAAGAGAGAAAGTGTTCTTCAAGAACTATTTGCAGAATGTGAGATCAGAAAGTTACAAACGTATGAATATGATGATCTCAATGCAAAGTTCATCAAGTCACAACAAGAGGTGTTTGAAGGTCAACAGCAGATTAATGACTTGAAATTGGAGATTTTGGAGTTGAAAAGGCAAGTGAAGAACTGCAATTTGTCACCAACATTACTTAATGTTTTATACAAGCAGGACCAGAGTTCAGAAAGTTCTAAGCAAAATGATGTTCACTCGGTAACTCAACCAGTGGATTTAATTGAATTTACTGCTGCTCAGATTGATCCAAAAGATGACTTGCTTGATTATTCCAAGTTTGCCACTCCATCCAAGAAGAACAAGTCCAAGTCTAAAAAGAAGGAGAAACCTTTGGGTGAAGCTCCAAAGTTTATTTCAAAGTCTGTATTGCTGGAAAATGAAAAAGTTTTTGATAAGGTTGTTTCTAGTTCTTCATCTGCAACCGAAGAAGAGAAAGTTTTGATTGAAAAGAACAAGCTGAGGGATATCAAAGGCTAATTTCACTAGTGATGCTAAGTCAAGAGAAACATCCGGTTCTTCTTCAGGTTCTTCAAAGACTCAAGGATCTAAACATAAAGGTTTGGGTTTTGTTGTGAAGGAGGTTCCAGTTGCAGTGAAGAAATCAATGAAGGTTGATAAAACTGAGAAAGCTAAGGTTACAAAGAAATCACCACCTCAGAAAGAATTTTCTTATTATTCTGGAAGATTTTCATCTTCAAGGAGTCCATCTCCTAGGTATGACTCTTCTGATGGTTTCTTTGATAACTTTCATTCTGAACATTCCTCTAACTCTCAAAAATCAAAACAATTTTCAAACATTTTTAGAGAGCGACTTTGTTATGTATGTCGTCAACCGGGACATCTCGCTGCTGAGTGTCTGACGACAGCATATATCCACAACACTGCCAAATATGTGGATAACAACGGCCAAATTTTTGATGAACCATGGTCTCCAAAGCACAAATCAACTCGTAAATCGTCTTGGTCCAAACCAAGTGCGTCAGTTGAATCTGATTCTGGTTCTGATCAAAAATTAAAACTTTTACATATTTGGAAACCAAAAGTTGTTTCCAAGGCCAACAAGGACTTTGTGGAAGACCGGGCGACCCGACGCTGTTGATTCGGGTCGATCCCAACGCGACTAATGTTTTATTTGGTGTCAAGCAGGTGTTTCAGGAAGACCTTTCGGTAATTGAAAATATTGCTGATTGTGAAAATATTTGTTTTAATTAAATTGCATTCGAAATCAATTTTGTTTTTCAAAAGGCTAAACTGCTCGTGTTTGTGTTCGTTGATCAATTTTTTTTGTTTTTCACTTCGTCTCTTTCTGAGGGAGTTTGTTTTTGCAAAACTACAAAAATAGAGTTGTGTTTTTCAATTCGTAAAAATGAAAATCTATAAATAGAGTTGTCATTTTTAGGGGGAGAAATTTGAAAAAGACAAAAACATTGAAAAATGAGAAATTGTATCCGACATGATTGGGAAATGATGGTACATTAGCTGACAGTGTCTGACTCATGGATAAAGTAAATGAAAAGGCCATAGGACCATTTGATCGATGTGTAAGTTAGGCTTGGCAAATCAGGAAGTATACAAATGTGATATACACTAAATCTGTTTGACCTAGTGGATAACATCTTGATGCATATCTCATGATATATCAAGAAAAAGATATGTGAAAAATAAAATGAGAAGTCACTGTGTATACATGTGTTCATTTTGCAAAGATTTAAACTTGTTTGATTTTCTTTATTTTGTCAAAAGATCGGACTTTCTCTGCGTGTCGAAAGACCGACCTGATCGTTGTTCGTTTGACGTTTTGCTTTATTTTCTTTGGTGTTTTGTATAACTCATCGGACTTTCTCTGCGTGTACGGGAGTACCGACCTGATTGTTGTTGAGTTATACAACTTTAACTTGTTTTATTTTCTTATTTTGTTAGATCCGAGGCCTTATCTGCGTATCGAAAGATCGACCTTAAGGTAGACGATTTAAAGTTCTTATTTCTTTTTGCATGGAACACAGTTGACTATATCATATAATAATCATTGTGTGATTAAGATCATAAATGAGATCACAAAATGTGATAAGCAAAAGCATATCTGAGTATGTCTGATAGTGTGGGGTACACTGGTCAATGCAAACTTAATCAATACCTTAACATATCCAGATGTTATGAGACAGTAGTTTCGCCAAAGGCGAAACAGCAATTTCGCTGGAAATCACGGCGACACTGTCAACGAAATTAGGGCATTATCGCTAGACAGTTTCGCTCGTGACTTTGAACTTTCGTTCAGTTTCGCTGAAAGAACACCTAGTTTCGCTGGTCGCGACTTTTCAAATTCAAAAACTGGTAATCAATTTTAGGCTCTTCTTTTGCATCTAAACCAACTGTTAAATAGATACATCATTCAAACGAGCACAATGAGGGTCCAAAACAGTTTCAACATCAGATTAAAGGGGCCGAGAACCCTCTTGGCGCCGATTCAACTTAAAACCCAAAAAGAATTGCTGTTTCAGATGCGATAAAAACGATGAGATGATCAGAAACACATTTACCTTAAACCGATATTGGTTAAACGATGATGAAACAGAAACAGTTTTGGCGAAATTAAGAGTTTCGCAAGAGGGAGGGTTCTGCAGGTTTTCGGAACAGGGTTGAGGAAATAATGACCTGAGGTTTCGATCAAAGGTATAAATATCTGAGCAGTTTCGCCCGTAGTTTCGCTAGGGCGAAACAGTAGTTTCGCCGGAGCGAAAGAGCATATTTGCTCGAGATTTTGATTAAACAGTTTAATTTCGCCGACATCGAAAGTATAGGTTCGCTATGTGCGCATACGGTATCAGAGCCTTTGTGCTCCTGATTTTTGGTGTTTTTGAGTGTTTTTGGTAAAACTTTTGAAAATCTATTTGGATCTATAATCTGATTGTTTTGGATTGAAAATTGGTTGAATATTGTATGTTTTGATGTCCTGAAGCCTATGAAATCAACCGATCATTACTCCATAGTGATTTGGATTGGTTTTTGATCATTTCTTCTTCAAAAAAAAGGGTTTTCTGTTCTGGGCGAGACTGATGTTCTTCCAACGATACTATACAGCGAAACTATAGTGTCGCTGTGAAATTTCATATATTTGATTTGGACGAAACTACTGGCGAAACAAGCATTGATTTTTTTTGAACGAAAGTTCAAACCAGTTTCCAGTGAATCTAGCTAGCGAAACTGTGTGTCATCGGGTATTTCCTAGCGAAAGTACTGCCCGTGCATACAGTGAAACTAGTTGGCGAAATTGCTGAATTGGTTCAGTGTTCCCAAGCGAAACTGCTGGCAAAACTATAAGTTCCAGCGAAATTATTCAATTGATCAGGATTTCCGAGCGAAATTACGGGCGAAACTGCTCAGATATTTATACCTTTGATCGAAACCTCAGGTCATTATTTCCTCAACCCTGTTCCGAAAACCTGCAAAACCCTCCCTCTTGCGAAACTCTTAATTTCGCCAAAATTGTTTCTGTTTCTGTTTCATCATCGTTTAACCAATATCGGTTTAAGGTAAATGTGTTTCTGATCATCTCATCGTTTTTATCGCATCTGAAACAACAATTCTTTTTGGGTTTTAAGTTGAATCAGCTTCAAGAGGGTTCTCGGCCCCTTTAATCTGATGTTGAAACTGTTTTGGACCCTCATTGTGCTCGTTTGAATGATGTATCTATTTAACAGTTGGTTTAGATGCAAAAGAAGAGCCTAAAATTGATTACCAGTTTTTGAATTTAAAAAGTCGCGACCAGCGAAACTAGGTGTTCTTTCAGCGAAACTGAACGAAAGTTCAAAGTCAGGAGCGAAACTGTCTAGCGATAATGCCCTAATTTCGTTGGCAGTGTCGCCGTGATTTCCAGCGAAATTGCTGTTTCGCCTTCGGCGAAACTACTGTCTCGCAGCGAAACTGCTGTTTCTTGGCGAAACTGACCTCGTCAGTGTCGCTGCGACCATTCTCGCGAATCAACTGGTTTCGCTGTGTTGCGATGCTATGGTTTCTAAGCGAAACTACTGTTTCGCAGCGAAACTATCTTTTTAAATTTAATTTAATTTAAGTTCTGTTTAACTCACAAACTCTCGGTTTCATACGCAGAAAATGTCAACATTAAAGCACGAGCCTCGAAGCAATGTCACAGCATTTTTGGACGATAGCACCGACAAGGCTATTGGATTTCGAGACTATATTGAATGGCTGAAGAAGTCGTGCATCTCTCATGCTATTTCACACATGCCAATCATTGACGAAAATCATATCAAAGAATTTTGGCTCACAGCTGAATACGATGTAAAAGCAAAACCAGAATGCATTCGAGCAAAGGTTATGAAGAAGGATATCGTCATCACAATGAAAACAATTGCTGCAGCTCTTAAACTTGAAAGTGACGTTGGTGAAGTCACAAAGATGAAGGAAATGGATATTTTGAGAGGCTTTGAGCGAGATATGGGTTATGAAGGAGGTGAATTGTGGAAGAATAAGAAAGAGATAAAGAAGTCTTTAATGTCAAAGGAATGGAGATACATTGCTCACGTATTCATTTCCTGCTTAGACGGCCGAAAAGGGGGTTCCGATGGTCTCAACTTAATCTGGGCAGAGGCTATGCTATTGGTATGTAAAGGGAAGAAGGCCAACATCCCTCAGCGAATCTTCGACGCAATGGTTTCTAATATTCAAGCGCTGAGGAAGTCGAGGTGGCTCCTATATCCGAGGTTTTTGCAGATGATAATTGATCACTTAGAGCCGGAGCTGCCAAAGCTGGGTGTGGCTCTCGTTGTAACTCCAATGCATCCAAGAATTCTATCTGACTGTGCTGCAAAAACACCTGATTTCTCCGAGTATACCACTTACCTCATGAAGCACATGTACCCTGAAAAGAGGTACGAATACATCCAGAAGCTGATAGAATCAGAAAACAAGAGGAGAAACAAAGGGAAAGCGAGTGAAAATGTTAAAGGAAAAAGGAAACCGTATGTCAGAAGCTCTGGTAAGGAACCATCAGACGAGATTGAAGATGAGCTTGAAGATATGGCACAACAAGAAAAGAAATTAAAGCAAAAACATAGTGCCCCTACTGAAGAAGAAGTGAGGGCAAGCAAGAAAAGAAAGGTTGATCCTAGATCTGAGTTGGATCAAGATGTTATTCGAAATGTAAACACCTCATTGGCTAATGAACTCGGGATGATTAAAACCAAGCTGGTCAACTCAGAGATTAGAGAGAAGGAAAAGGATAAGCAGATTCAGAGTCTGAATGAGATTGTTGTGAAACAATCTTCATTTATAAAAACTTTGCTGGTAGATATGAATGAGATAAAGAAGCACCTGAGTCTGCCAAATCAGATGAGTGAAGCTGAAATAGAGTCCATGACTGATATCTCAAAGTTTGCAACTGGAGGAGCAGGTGGCAGTAGTACTGGTGGAAATAAAGCAGGTGGAAGTGGTGCTGGGAATGATGAAGCTCTGATACCATATTGTTGGTCCTCACTGATCTTAATCAGTGCTAATGAAGGTGTTTTGAGAAGAAAACCAATCAAATATCAATTAAGGATGATTTCCAATAGCTAAAATGGGTTTAGTATTGAACAATCACAACTACAACCAAAAGGATGATAAGAGATGAATAATAGATACAAAGGTTGAATAGAATGTTCCTAGCCGTCACCAAACTTACCAAATTCCAGAAATCTTGTATTAGGGTTGATAAAGTTGCAAAAGTTACAAAAGAGTGCACAAAGGCGACTATTTATACAGAACAGTAGACAGTTTCGCTGTCAGTTTCGCTGGCCAAGCGAAACTGTCACTGAGACCAGACTAAACTAGTTACCGAGCGACGGTAGTTTCGCTAGCTACCAAAAGGACAAAATTACAATTGAAACTAATCTAAGCAAGCAAACTTAACAAAACTATGAATTCCTCCCTACATTGATCTTCATCCCTGTACATAGCCTTGCACAACCAATCTTGCTTTGTTCTTTATGACAATTCCCCTATCATCTTTCTTGTTTCTGAAAACCCACTTTGTTCCAATTGGTTCTGCTCCATCAGGCAGATCTACCAATTCCCAAACTTTTTGCTTGTTGATCTGAAATAATTCTTCCTGCATTGCCTCTACCCAGCTGTTGTCTTCCAAGGCATCTACTACTTTCTTGGGTACTTCTTGAGACAAAAATGCAGCATGCAAACAAATGTTTGCATTTGCAGATCTGCTCCTTGTCAACACAGGAGCTGAAGCTTCTCCAATAATATTTCCTGCTGGATGATCTCTGTTGATTCTTCTATCAATGAACATAGGAAATTCATGGCTTCCTCCATTTGAGGGTATGTTGAGCTGAGGAAGTCTATGATCAAACTCAACAGTTTCAAATTGTGACACAGGATCTGAGACTTCAACTGATTCATGAGAATTGATGTCTGAATTGTAGATCAGATGCTCTAAACTAAGCTCATTTGATGTGCTATCATTTGAATTTTCAGCTTCATTTGACCCTGATTCAGTATTCCCTTCAGTTTCTGAAATTGAGTTTTCCGGTTGAACTTGAACCGGAGAAACTGGTTCAGCTTGAACTTCGACCGGAACAATTTCTTCTTCAATTTGAATTATTTCAGTCAGTCTCTTGTCATTTCTTGGGAAGATAGGTTGAGAGCTCATGGAAGAGAAAAAGATTGGCTTCTCATTTGCAGTTTGATTACTCTTCCAATGCTCATCAGCAGACCTATGAGAATTTTGTTCCTGCACTAAAGAGCTTACAGGCTTATCAACATTTATGTTGAAAGCAGTAGTTAGTGCATCAATATCAAATAACCAACTGGGCTGAGACTTAAAATTGTTGGGAGATTTTTCATTGAAAGATACATTTATGGTTTCCTCAACAATCTTAGTTCTCTTGTTGTATACTCTGTATGCTTTTGACACACCTGAGTATCCAACAAAATAACCTTCATCTGCCTTTTCAGCAAATTTAGGCAAGGATTCATTGGTTATTAAGATAGTGACAGGACAACCAAATGGCTTAAAGAAGTAGATATTTGGCTTTCTTTTTCTCCAAAGCTCATAAGGTGTTTTATTCTTTCCCTTGACAATTAAGATCCTGTTTTGGACATAACAGGCAGTATTTACTGCTTCTGCCCAAAATATCACAGGGAGCTTGGAGTCTGCTAACATGGATCTAGCAGCTTCAATCAATGTCCTATTTCTCCTTTCAGCAACACCGTTTTGCTGTGGAGTTCTAGGAGCACTGAATTGTCTCACAATTCCCTTTTCCTCACAAAATGAATTCAGAATATGATTTTTAAATTCTGTGCCATTGTCACATCTGATTGTTTTGACCTTGAGGTTTGATTGATTTTCTAAATTAATTACAAGAGTTTTCAACAATTCAGCAGTTTCATCTTTTGTTTTGAGAAAGAAAACCCAAGTATATCTTGAAAAATCATCAATTATCACAAAACAGTATGACCTTTTTCCTAAACTCATTACTCTGGTTGGACCAAACAAGTCCATGTGTAAAAGTTCTAGAGGTTTTGAAATAGAAGACTCAACTTTTGGCTTAAAGGAGGTTCTGTGTTGCTTGCCCTTGAGACATGGCACACAGTTTTCAGAACATGCAAAATGCTTGTTAGGAAGACCCTTAACCAAGCCTAGATTCACAATTCTGTTCATGTTTTTGTAGTTCACATGACCTAACCTTCTATGCCATAGATCAGATTCATCAACTGAGGCTTTGGATACAAAGCAAGCAGTGCCACATGAGGGTGTAGCAACTGACATATCCAAAATGTATAATCCATCTCTCCTGGGTGCCTTAAGCATTATAAGTTCATCAGGAATTTTGACACCAGGTTTGAGGACTATGGCCTCTTTCTCATTAAACATTAAATTCAAATTCTTGTCACACATTTGTGAGACACTGAGCAGGTTGAAATTTAATGTATCAACAAAATTGACTCTATCAAATTTTACCAGTCCATTTGTCACATCACCTTGTGCTGTGATATGGCCTTTTGTGCTTCCAAAGGCAACTGGTCCTCCATTGATTCTTTTTGTGTTTTCCAGAATGTGCTTATTCCCTGTCATGTGGCAAGTGCATCCACTGTCAACTACCCATAGGCTATTTTGGCCTTTATTTAGCACCTGCACACATCAGAATTGATTAATTTCTATAGGGGACCCAAGCCTGAGTGGTCTTGGGTCTGCCATAAGCATCATTATACTTGTACTCCTTGAGTACTAAAGTATTTAAGACTGGAGCTTCATTAAGTAGATCATCATTGTCAAAACTGAAGTTCTCATGCTGAGCACTTGTTTGACTAGACCTTTCACCTTTGGTGTTCTTTCTTTCAGCAATTTTCCTATCCCTATATTCTTTAAACTTCCTTTGCTTGTTGGTTAATTTCTTAAGTTTTTCATTTTCTTTAATGACCAACTGAGTTCTTTCAGGTGACTTTGAAAATCTTTGAGGAAAGTGTTTGTTTTGACTTGAACTCTCCCCCTGAAGTGGAACATAGAGATTTCCACTTGAACCTTTAGCAAAGACAGTTTCAGATTGGTTAAATTTGCTGTTTCTTGAAAAGTTTTCTCTAGAGGTAACCTTTCCTCTAGAGGGATTTCTTCTTCCTTGAGCTTCAAATTGCTCAAACCCTTCAGCAAAATGTACTTGAGGTCTCTGCTTTGGAGCAGTAGCTGATCTGGGTTGAAACTTGTTTTCCGGTTGAACATGAGTTCGAGCGGAAGAGTGTTCCGCTTGAATTTCAGCCGGAAAACGATTTTGCTTTAAAACAGTAAAACTTCCATTTCTTTCATTACCAATCAAGACTCTGTTGGAATCAGATCCAAAATGCTTCAAAGTGTGGTTTCTCACAGGTGAAATTCTTCCTATGAGCTTCTTTTGAAAATCAGTCTTTGGTTTCAAAACAGGCTTTGGTTTTTGAAATGGTTGGACTTTACTCATTGGGTTGAACTGACAAACAGCAGCTAGGTGACCTTGTTCGCCACAGCATATACATTCAACAACTTTGGTTTCAAACTTTCTAGGAGACTCAAGTTTGGTTACTTGGTTAAATTTTAGTTGACCAAGCCTTTGAGTTTCACTTCCCTTTGGTTTCTCAGGTTTCTTTCCTCCAACTTTTGAATCCTTAGGTTCATAAACAGTTGGTGGAGGAACAGCAATTGATGCTTACAGTGTAAACTGTCCACACAGAAGGCAGGGAACGTAAGAACTTTCTGTTAACATCTACCTTGTCTAGTTTTACATCTACCTTTTGAAGTTCATCAAGCAAATAAACAAATCTTAAGTACTGATTTGTCATTGTTTCACCAGATTTGAAAGTAAAGTTTTCATACTTCTGTTTTAAGACATCTTTCTTGTTTTCTTTAACTTCACTGGTTCCTTCATACATTTCACTTAAGGCATTCCACAGGTCAAATGCAGTTTTATATCCTTTGAACCCACTTAAAATGGAATTAGGAAGTGCAGCCTGTAGAGTCCAATATGCCTTATGGTCAAATTCGAGAGCAGTATAGTCAGATTCAACATATTTATCAAGTGGCTTAGGTATTTTGACTTTTGCATCGTCAGCAGATGAAACTATGGGTGAGTAGGGACCTTCAGTGAAAGATTTCCAAATACAACGGTCCAGAATCCTAGCAAAACCTTCCATCCTAAGTTTTCAGGTACCAAAGTCATCAGGAGTGAACATTGGTGGTTTGTTGGAAGAACCATTTGGGCAACTTAAACTGAAATCACTCATTTTGAAAACTTTTAGAAAGATAAAACAGCAAAGCTTGTAAAGTAAGCAGGTAAAGTATCAACCTTGAAGCACATAAAGTCTTCAAGGTAAGAGCCAAAGCTCTGATACCACTTGTAGGATCGTTAAAAGTTAGAGTTAAACTTAAACAAAGCCCTTTACTTGCAAATATAACCCTGCGGAATTAAAGTTATATTTCACTTTACTTGAGCAATATTGAGTTCTTGTGTATAATGTAAAAGCTTGATTTGCAAAAATATGGTAACAACAAAGTATCAAATACTCGGCACTATTTGCATTAACTCGAAGCTACACTATTACAAATTGTTCAAGAACTGATAACAACAGAGGTGACAACTGTGTGTAAACTAAGAGCTAGCTATGCTATATATAGTGCTGATGAGATCAATGACAGCCATTGATCTCATGCGATCTAATCTAGACCGTAAACTAAAAAGTCAAATACAAACTACCAAAAGAATAAACATCGACAATTGGAATATCTTGCGTGTTTGCAGCAACATACTACTTTAGGAGAGCGGCTTGAATCAGATATAAAAGCATACGAGAAGCTTTTGCAGGATTGGACTTGCTGAAAAGACATCTCAGGAAAAGTCCGGTTGAACTCATTATCTGGTGGATAATCGAGTTCACCCGGAATATTCGCTAAAAGACAAAACTGCTTCTTTCCACTTGAATTTCCAGTTCCGCTTGAAGTGAGAATTCCGCTTCAACTTCAACTTCAGCCGGAACATAGTAAAATTGGCATTCAGCCGGAAATCTTCCAAGCGCAATATTCCTTACACAACTCATGTGATGTTGAAGAAGGTACGACTTTTGTTTGTTCAATTCTCTATGGAGGTTTTTATTTTTAGGGTTTTTTAATAGATATTATAAATTAACAAAATTACCCCTGGCTTAACGGATCAATTTAACACCGTTAGTGGTAAAGGACCTTCTCCGAAACAACTATAAAACATAAAGGATGTGTGATGTACTTACCTTAGTTAAAGGACTTGATTCATATTTTGAGTAATACATAAAGGACCTTCTGTGTAATTTACTCCAAGTTATAACAGAATGCCATAGTAGATTACAACCAAATCCTTGTTAATTAGTAATTGCCCACTTAACAAACAAGTAAAACAAGTAATTATCCATAGTTGATTATCAACCAACTCCTTATTAATTAGTAATCTAAGGAGTAGATGTGTAAAACTTCATACAATCAAGAACACTACTCAATGACTTTAATCTTCTATAATGAGTACCAATTAACAAACAAGTAAAACCAGACTGAAATCTTGCTCAGAACAAGCATAGTCCACGAAATAGCATTGGGTTGAACTCATTCCAAGTATATAGTCAATTTATCACCAAAAAATGAATTTTATGACAAATTTGAAGAGCATGTGAATGCTCATAAAGAAATTATGCAGGAACTATGATTAATTTTATGAAACTCACCTTAATTTCAGCAGAAGAGAAGAGGGGCGGAGAAGACTGAGCGGCAGAGGAGCCCTTGAACGGCGAAGGCGGAGGAGTAGTTGAGCGAAATAGCAAAACAATCGCAGGTGGAGAAAGGCAGATGCAGCGGCGACGGAGGTGAGCAGAGGTGGGGGAGGTGGTGAGCTGCAGAGAGAGAGGCAAGAGATAAGCGATTCGGTCAAAGATCTTTCAAAAGCTTATTCGGTTAGCCGCATCTTACTGACTCAGTTTCTAATTCGTAGACTATCAAACACCCTAACCACTTACCCGGTAAGTGGTCAGCTCTTACCAGAGCGGATAAGAGCTTATCAAACACCACCTAGGTGGGTCAAAACGCAAGCTCATATATACCTAAGGATGCAGTGAATCAGTGATTTAGTAAAAGAACAACATGAAGACGCAATTGTAAACTGACAAACTTTTAGTTGATAAATTTTCCAAAGATTATCATTACTTTTAGGTTATGACCAAATAAAAAAATAAAGATTCAATACTGTTGAAAACCTACTAGAACGCTCAGCCAAATATCATTGATCATTTGGCTTAAGTGTGTACATATGAATCTAATTAAAGTATTGATAGGCATAAGTCGATAAGCACGATACAAATACGTTAAAAATAAGATAAAAAATAATAATTATCGAGTTTTGCCTTTTTGGACCAAAATTACCACTTCAAACAAATACAAATAGAACCAAAAATTCCATAAAATATTCACTCCTTTGGTTGCATTCATCACTCATGTAGTTCCTCTTTCATCACTCTTATTCTAAAAATTAACGATCTCCAGGAACCGAAGGACTTTAGGCCGATTGGTCTTATAGGATTAATCCAGAAAGTCATATCAAAATGCTTGGCCAACAGACGTCAGTTGTTTTGGAATTTCAATCAGCATATATCAAGGGGAGGAACATTTTAGATGGTCCATTAATCGTTAATGAAGTTCGTTCTTGGTTGAAAAAAAATTAAAGTGAAGCCTTTGTATTCAAAGCGGATATGCAAAAAGCGTTTGAGTGTCTGAAGTGGGGTTTCTTATCTTCCATTATGTTTCAAATGGGATTTTCCACTAGATGGTGTCTATAGATCAACGGATGCCTCAGGGCATCTCGGGTGTCAATCTTAATCAATGGAAGCCCTACGAATGAGGTTGCGTGCTTTCGTGGTCTCCGTCAAGGGGACCCCCTCTCCCCCTTCCTATTTATCTTGGCAATGGAGGCCTTATCAAACATAATGAAGAAAGCATGTCTGGGGGTCTTTTCCACGGCATTAGTCTTTCAAATGGCGGCCATGTTTTGACTCATCTTATATTTGCTGATGATGTTTTGTTCCTTGGGCAACATTCTAACCAGAATATTCTTAATCTCATAAGAATCTTGCGTTGTTTCTTCTTAATTTCAGGTTTGAGGGTGAACTTGGCAAAAAGTCAGATGATGGGAATTTGCATCTCGAACCCTGACACAGCAAGTCTTGCTAATGTTGTTAGGTGTCAAGTCGGCTCCTTTCCCATCAAGTACCTCGGTCTACCAATTGGCAGGAGAATGAACGTGTTTAGATCGTGGAATTCAATAATAGAAGCATTTAAGAAAAAAATTGTCCCTTTGTAAAAGTAAGACGTTATCTATTGGTGGGAAGCTAACTTTAATCAAGTCCGTCATGTTAAGTCTTCCTCTCTACTACTTCTCACTTTTCTGGGCTCCGAACAATGACCTCGAAAAGCTTGAGAAAATTAGGAGGAGAATTCTTTGGGGAGGGGACAAAAACTCAAGAAAGATACACTGGGTTCGATGGTCACTTGTAACTACACCCAAGGAGAAAGGTGGTTTGGGGATCGAATCTGTCACACCCCGCCCGCACCACCTGTCAGGCACGGGGGAGGTGTTGTGGAAAACAAGCTGTCCATATCAGATACACGCGGAAGCAACAGAAATATGATAATATTAAACAACGGGTTGTTTATTTACAGACAGCCTACAAGTTTTACAATCTTAACAGCAAATATGATAATAATAATAATAATAAGTTCTGACTTAGCATCTTAATAGAATACTAATAACTGGGCCCGACTGATCTTGAAATCTTATTAATCATATACGCTTGATTCCCTGTAGAGTTATCTACTTGGTGGATTCTATTGATTACCTGCAAAATTGTAAATCAACTTGTATCAACAACTATGAAGTTGTTGGTGAGCCGTACCCTGACCTGTTAGTCAATAATTTCACAATGCTATTGGCACTACATATTTTTCAGCATGAATGACTAGAATACAACCAGTAAGATATATATATAAGTCACGGGGTACAACACATGCACCAACGATTCTAGCATACTAGTCACGTAGTATTTTGCACATTACATGTGATACGCATTTTGGTAACCAGTAAGCATGCATTTGTTGCACCACAATATTTATTTTGTGGGCCTAATTTGTTACATAACAAGGTAGGGATAAATACGGAACTCACCTGATTTAATTGGCACTTAAATGTGATGATCTACTTTGGTGGTCGTACTATTCCGGACATAGTCAACCTAAGCCAATACAATAACAAGATTATTTGTTATAATAATACCTTGTTTTATCTGGTAATTTTGGTTTTTATATTTTGTAAACTCAATACTTGTTATGATATTTTCCTAAATGTATATGTATATCAATTGTCATCTTGGTTCACCAAATGTCCTAACCTCAGATTTTATTGAACTTAAATATTCTGAATTTAAACTGTTGCATAATGCAATACTGAATATTCTGACATTCGCGACCCATGAATTATGTTTAATCATATCCTGGAAAAATGGTGTGTTATGTCCCGCTTCAAGTTTTATTAAACTTGAATTCTTTCTGTTTTTAGTATTGTTGCATAATGCAACACTAAACACCTATCATCATCTTAGCTTTCGAAGTTCAAGTAAATGTTGTTTAATTTTTATAAAACTGTTATATACTGCAATACTAAGTATGTATAACTATTTTATATTTGGAACTTTAAGTAAATGACATTTAATTTACATTTTATGTTGCATACTGTTGCATAATGCAACGCTAAATATCCAACGGGTCAGACCTCAATCTACTCGAATTCAAACCTTGGTTTTCTTATGTATCTCAAGTTTCTACAATCTTTATGCCTGATCTTCAAATTTTACTAACCTGTAGTTCATAAAACTAACACTATCTCTTTATCTTTTTCAATCCAATCTTCACTATTCTATAACATGCATCTTAATTCTATTAATTTGTATAATCTAGAAAAATTTCTAAGTTGTTTAATTGGTAATGGCACAAATCAGAATGAAGTCTTGTGTTCTACAAAAATCCCATGCATAGTAGGTTGTACCTTAAGCAGAAAAACTTGTACAATTGTCTCCTTCACCTAGGAAGAATTGATGGACAGCAGCCCAGCCCTCTTTTTTGAAAATTCCAGCCCTTGCCTTCTTCCTTTTATCACCAAATCAAGAGTCCAACAATCCCTCTTCTTGCTTACCGCTTTAAACCTTCAACAATACAACTTTCCTTTAAGAAATTGAGGTTCAATTCCATCTATTTTCTTACACAAAGATTAGGTAATCGAATACACTTACCTTGAATGAAAATTTCGGTCCCTGGTTCACCCTTGACAGCGCTTGATTTCGCCCAAATCTCCTGATAGGGTTTAATTTTTCAGTCACTTTCTCCATACCATAAACCCTAGGTTGTTCGAAATCTTAGTGAAAACTTACCAGAGCTTGTGGCTTGATTCTTGCTAACCTCGATTCTCAATCCTGCTCTCTCTCTCTTTTTGTTCGAAATTTTCAGAGTGGAGTGGGAGCTCTGCTTCTGCAATTGCATGTATAGAGGGGAGAGAGATATACAACCCAATTCTCCTTGTTATTGTCGCTGGAAACAGACAAAAGGAGAAGGGAAAATCGCAGGTGGGCCTTGGAGAAGTTGGGCTGCCATTTTTTTTACTAGTGGGCTGCGAAATATTTGAACTGTTGGGCCTTCCATGTTTTCTTGTGGCTGATCCAAGTTTTTATTAAATTGGTAATTGGATTCCAGCCCATATGCTTGTTATTTGTTGTGGCTTTCGAATCCCGGTTCGAGACTTTTATTTATTTAAATGAATCCCAAATTTGAGTGTCACAACTCCCCCTCCCTTAAGGGAATTCCGTCCCGGAATTCATGATTTTGTTATTTAAATAACTGGGGGTAATTCTGTCGCATGTCTGCTTCCAATTCCCAAGTGTTCTCAGGTCCATGGCGTGAATTCCATCTGACCTTGATCATAGGGATCCGTCTTTTTCTTAGTCTCCTTTCTACTCTTTCCAATATTTCAACAAGTTGCTCTGTGTACTTCAACTTTTCATCCACTTATATATCTTGAATCGGAAGAGCAATGTCTTTATCGATCAAACACTTCTTAAGATTTGAAACGTGGAATACGTCATGAATTCCACTAAGCTCTTTAGGTAGTTCAAGTTGATAGGCCACGGTTCCTATTTTGGATATTACTTTAAATGGTCCTATATATCGTGGACTCAATTTCCCGCTCTTTCCAAATATCATAATTCCTTTCCAAGGGGATATTTTTAATATTACCAATTCTCGTTTCACAAATTCCAAAGGCCTTCGTCTTTTATCAGCATAGCTTTTCTGTCTATCCTGGGCAGCCTTGAGTTTGTCACGAATTTGCCTGATCCTCTTAGTGATTTCCAATACTAATTCTGGACCTTTCCATTGTCCTTCACCAATTTCTTACCAACACAGTGGTGTACGGCAATTACGTCCATATAAAGCTTCGAAAGGAGCTGCCTTGATGCTAGTATGATAACTGTTATTGTAAGCAAACTCGATTAATGGCAAATGACTATCCCAATTACCACCAAACTCGATGACGCATGCCCTTAGCATATCCTCCAATGTCTGAATTGTTCGTTCGCTTTGCCCGTCCGTTTGGGGGTGATACGCAGTGCTAAAGTGTAGTTTAGTTCCCAAAGCTGCTTGAAATGCTTTCCAGAATTGAGAAGTGTAACGACTATCCCGATCCGAGACAATAGATAATGGAACTCCATGTCTTGAAACAATTTCTTTCACATACAGCTTTGCCATCTGTTCTAACGAAGATGATTCTTTTATTGGCAGAAAGTGTGTTGACTTGGCTAATCGGTCTACAATTACCCAAACTGTGTCATTACCAACTTGTTCTTGGCAATTTGGTTACGAGGTCCATGGTGACCAAATCCCATTTCCACTCTGGTATTTTTAACTGTTGTATGTATCCGGCTGGTTTTTGGTGTTCAGATTTTACTTGTAAGCACA
>JBCNJP010010108.1:0-24337 GCA_039602395.1 Deinandra increscens subsp. villosa | reverse complement strand
GTCTTTCTTATTTTTACTTTTTCTTTTTGAAAAAGCAAGTCCAGCATGATTGTGTTTAACCTTTTTCTCTTTAGAAAACCATGTATCAACTCATTTTGACAACTATGTGCTACGTTTATCATCACTATGAAAACTCTCAAATAGTAAAGTAACTCTTTCATCAACCCTTCTTCCATCTTTCATTTCAATTGATTTCATTTCAATTATCACACGCATTCTAAACACATAGATGGCCTCTTCTTCTCACTTTACATCCGGCACCTCTTCTTCTCGGTCATATAAGTATGACGTCTTTCTTAGTTTCAGAGGAGAAGACACCCGCAAGACTTTTGTAGATCATCTCTACTCTTCTCTTAAACAACACCTAGTTGAGGTCTACAAGGATGATGAAGCACTTCCGCGAGGTGAATCCATCGATCAATCCCTGTTCGAGGCTATCGAAGAATCACAAATGGTTGTCATAGTATTTTCTAAAAACTATGCAGATTCCTCATGGTGTTTGGATGAACTTGCACATATTATGAAATGTAAAGATGACAGAGGCCTAATTGTGTTACCTATATTTTATGATGTGGAACCTACAGAAGTGAGAAATCAGAAAGGAAAATTTGAAGAAGCATTTACCAAACAAGTGGCAAAGAACATTACAAAAGCTGAAACATGGAGAAAAGCACTTGTTGACGTGGGTAACATATCTGGATGGGAGTCCAAGAACATTGCCGACGGGTATTTTTTTTTATATATATACCGAGTCTCTACATATAATTAATTAGCATATTTTTACAACTTAATTATGCAGTGCATTCTTCTTAATGCGGGATTATTATGAGTAAATAGGGTGAAAGTTGGGATCACTGGGAGTGATTATTGAAAGTGAGATTATTGCCGGCCAATTCTCAAAAGTTGGAATTATTTAAATACAATTTTCCTAAGTTTAATACATCCATTTATAAATCTATGTACAAATGAGCCATATTAGTACTTGTCAAATTAGTTAAGATGGTTTACCATCACTTTTTGATTGTTAGAGATTTAAGTTTAGAGTCGTACTTAGACAAATTGGTCTAGTGAATCCATGTAAGTTTTTATTTATTTAGATGGCTTAGCATCACTTTTGATTCCTAACAATCTAAGTTTAGATTCGTACTTGTCAAGTTAGTTAAAGATCTCATATTTGTTTGTAAGTCTTAGTCTGTTGATATTGTTGATACAATATTTATATATAAGGGGAGGTTCATTTGGAACCATTTGATTTTGAAAACTTTTAAAATCTTTCTGAGCCACTAGTTATATATAAGGAAATCCCCCCCCCCCCCTCCACCCCCATGAATTTGAGTTGTCTCTCTGAAAATGAGTGGCTTAGAATGATTCTTAAAGTTCTCAATTTATCCTAACCCTATGTATGTATACATATGCAGACACGAAGCACAATTTATTAAAAACGTTGTTGATACAATTATGAAGAGATTATTCGCGTTAAATTCATGTGTTGATGAAGATCTTATTGGAATAAGGGCTCGTGTCCACGATTTGGAATCACTATTAGACATTGAGTCACGGGATGTGCGCATGGTTGGGATATGGGGAGTTGGGGGTGGTGGTAAGACTACTCTGGCGACTTCTGTTTATATGAAAATCTCTCAACACTTCCAAAGTCAATGCATTGTAGAGAATGTTAGAGAGAGAACAAGAAAGGACGGCTTAAACAAATTGCAAGAGAATATTTTATCCGTCATTTTCAAAAGTGAAACGAAAGTACATAGTGTTGTGGAAGGAAAAAACATGATGAAAAATAGGTTACATCGTAGACAAGTGTTGATTCTTCTTGATGATGTTGATAACCTCGACCAACTAGAGGCGCTAGCCGGAAAACACAATTGGTTTGGTAGTGGGAGCAGAATAATAATCACAACTAGAGATGAACATTTACTAAGAACCCACAAGGTAGGCCACATTTATCCTGTCAAATTATTATCAGATGATGAGGCTATCCTACTCTTTAAAAAACATGCATATAATGAAGAAGACCCGGTAGAAGATTATGGGACACTTTCGTTACGTGCAATTTCTTACGCTTCTGGGCTTCCACTGTCGCTTAAAGTTTTAGGTTCTTTTCTATACGACAAAAATAAGAACGAGTGGATTAGTGCCTTGAAAAAGTTAAAAGACATTCCAAATCAAGAGGTCATGAACATACTTAAAATTAGTTATGATGGTCTTGAAACTTCCGAAAAAGAGTTATTCTTGGATATTGCGTGTTTCTTTAGAGGGAACTTAGGAGATCTCTCATTTGACGCAATAGAGATGCATAAAGCTTGTGGTTTCCATCCTCAAATAGGGATAAAAGTGTTGAGACAAAAAGCTCTCATTACTCTTACCAACTATAAGTATGGTGTTAGATTTGATATGCATGATCTCGTACAAGAAATGGGACATTACATTGTTAGAGGGGAACATCCTAAGAATCCTGAAAAACATACTAGAGTTTGGAAAACCGAAGAAATCAAAGAAATATGTTCTAGGAATGCAACAATGGTAAATGTTAAGCTTTTAAAAATAGAAAGTAAATTATATGTGCAAAGAGTACAATATTTCCTTCTTTATTGCAGGAAAATGACACGATTGAAGCCATAAAATATCGTCATGAACATTCAATACCCTTTTGTAAGCTACTTTCAAACCTGAAGAAACTAAGGAGTCTGATTGTGGTCAATTATCATTTGTTTGGGTATGGCGATGAGGACGAAGACGTTGATTTTCTTTCAAGTGATTTGCGGTATATTTATTGGGACAAGTATCCTACAAGTAGTCCATTCCCGGATGCTTTCCAACCAATAAACCTTGTTTTTCTAAAATTGCATTGGAGCAAGCAAAAAGAACTTTGGAAGGGTAACAAGGTAATTCATTAGTTTTGTGCAAGAAATATATTTTCTGCTATTACACAAAAAGCTAGCTAGAGATCGAGTAAAGGTATGTTTTACTTTTAAATATATTATTTACATATTATCTAGATATAAATAAATTATATTGTTTATTAAAATAAATAGTTTAGTTAGGAAATATTATTACAAAAAGTGAGATCGATCCAACTCAAACTGTGCGATAGACCAAAAACCAAACCTAATATATGATGACTTGGCCATGCTCTGAACACATTGTTTGTCTTTCACAAAAATTCTTTAAAAATCCTTGAAAATTTATTAAGGTTAAGTTTACTAAATAATACGACACTTTTACTTTTATCCAGTGCAATACATATTGGATATATAGTACATAAATATATAACCCACAGATTTGATCTCTCCCAGCATAGTTACAACATTGTTTCTCTTAGAGTTGTGTACTAGTTCATTTCGAGCACGCCAAATGAATGTATTGACTTTCAAAGGCAAGAGTTTATACCATTTTTTTTTTTTAACAGCAAAATATATTCACCAAAAAGGAAAAGCCGGGCCCGGGGCCTAGCAAGAAACTAGCCCAGGAACGGCCCCTTACACCATACACATCGAGTCCCAATCTATACTTTTCCTACATCTATTGTTACACCAAAACGTACACCAAGCCTTAATATTACTAATAACATTATTGATAGCCGGATTCTTGCCCCTAAAAATCACCTCATTTCTTTCTCTCCAGATGCTCCAACAAGAGATGAACATAGTAGCATGAACAAGCTCCTTCTTATTCTTAGGAACCCCCTCGAACTCATGGAAACGGACGACATCCTCGATTGAGAAGGCCCAGAAAGGAGGAAGCTTGAACCACTCCATAACGAAATTCCAAACCGAAGCCGCAAAGATACAACCGGTGAATAAATGTAGCGTAGAATCCTCACCATCGTTGCAAAACCGGCAGGCCACCGATCCAATTTGCACACCCCTCTTTTGGAGCGCCAAACCCGTGGCGATACGATCACGATCCACTCTCCACATAAAGCAATTAACCTTAACGGGGATAAGGTTACACCACGGAAATGTCGCCACAGCCGGCCTGCCCATGCAACCTTCTAAATCCCGCCTCACATCCCTAGAACAAAATGAGGGACCAAAACCTCCATTCCAAGCCCACTGCCCCTCCACTAAACCCATTTTCCTTTCCATGACAAAGTCCTTATTCATCAACTCCCGATTTAAGGCAATGACATTCTTCCAAATACCAGTTATAGATAATTTGCATGGGAAGAATACGTGCCTTCCAGCCACCTCATGAATAGCATAAATGACTTTAGTCCAAAGCTTCCCCTCCTCCTTTTTAAGCCTCCACAACCATTTGCAAAGGAGACTAGAATTAAAGACCTCCAAATCGACCAAACCGAGCCCCCCATGATCTTTAGGTTTACATATCTCCTCCTTCTTGACCCAATGGATTTTTTTCACTTCATCGGAACCACCCCAAAGGAAACGAAACCTAATACGGTCCAACTCCGCAATCACACCTTTAGGGGCCTTAAACAAGGAGAAATAGTATGTGGGAAGACAATTAAGAACGCTTTTGACAAGAGTAAGCCTCCCACCAAAAGATAGAACTCTAGCCTTCCACTTAGATAGCCGCATTTGAAAAGTCTCCACCACCGAGTTCCAAAAAACCTTCCGGTTCATATTGGCACCCACCATCAAACCCAAATAACAAAAAGGGAAAGCCCCCTCCGAACACCTAAAAATATCCGCCATCCTCTTTATCTCATCCGGTTCCACATTTACACCATAGAGGGCACATTTATGGAAATTAACTTTGAGCCCCGACACCAAATAGAAACAACGTAAAATCCTTACCAAGTTGCGGGCACTAGAATCACACCACTCACCAAGCACCATGGCATCGTCGGCGTAAAATAAGTGAGAAATCACCGGACCCTCCTTAGGAAGCCGGATCCCATTAAACAATCCAGCATCCTTAGCTCTACAAAACATCCAATCCAAAGCCTCCATAGCAATGACAAACAGATATGGAGACAACGGATCACCCTGACGAACACCCCGAAAGCAATTAAATTCTGACGTAGGGGACCCGTTGACCAAGACCGAAGCACGAGTCGGTGAAAGAATTCCTTTAACCCAAAGCCGCCATCTCTCCGGAAACGCCATATGATCAAGAAGCGAATCTAGAAAAGCCCAATCTAAGGAATCGTAGGCCTTCCTAAAGTCAATCTTTAAGAAAAGACCCCGCCTCTTCGAAGCCTTCAACCAGGACAACACCTCGTTAATGATAAGAGGACCATCAACGATGTTTCGCCCAGCCACAAAACCCATTTGAGTTTCAGAAATTATCGACCCCAACACCAACTTCATTCGTTCCGCAAGCACCTTTGAAATAACCTTCGAAATGCAGCCGAGGAGACTTATCGACCGGAAATCTCCAAGGGATTGAGCATTGTCACCTTTAGGAATTAGAACAATAAAGGAAGCCGCACATCCTCTCGAAATAGAACCTGTTTCATAAAAACCATTCATTATGTTAAGAAAATCATCTTTCAACTCCCCCCAAAAGAATTTGAGGAAGTCGAAATTAAAACCGTCCGGGCCGGGTGCCTTATCACCCTCGCAACTCCACACGGCAGCCCTGATTTCGTCCTTGGAGAACGGACGAACCAACCCAGCACCTTGCTCCGCAGAAACAGTCTTAATACCCCTACAATCCAAAGCCGGTCTCGGACCCCCATCCCTTCCGAACAGACCCTTGAAAAAGGTTCTGACCTCCTCCTTAATCCTCCCTGGATCTTCAACCCACTCCTCCTCGATCCACAAACCATTGACCCGACCTTTAGCCGAATTCGAATTCACAAAACCATGAAAAAAAAGCAGTGTTTTCGTCACCATCCACCGCCCATTTAATTCAAGATTTCTGTCTAATATCCAAAATTCTAGCGTTCTCAAGCTCCAACAATCTCCCTTTCTTAGCTTTCCACTCCTCTAATTGGCAAGGAAGAAGAACAGTGGATTCACTAAGACCTTCCATTTGAGCACAAAAATCCAACAGCCCCTCCCTTTCATTAATTTCATTATCCTTTTCCTCCCTTATCCATCGTTTGACCAGTTCCTTCACTTTCCTTAACTTTTTAGCCAACTTCAAATCCGGTGGGTCCACAGAAGAATCACCCGACGATAACTCCTCTTTGATCAGATTAGTTAGCTCAGGTTTTTTCAACCATGAAGAAAAAAAACGAAATGGAGGAGGGCCAAAATCAACCGACGACAACTTCAAAACAATAGGGTTGTGATCCGACCACAACCTGGGCAACGCCGTAAGAGACGCCGCCGACCACTTACGAAAAAACTCCGGGCAAACCAAGAAACGATCGAGTTTACTAAAGTTTTTTCCTCGACCATAAGAATATGTAAACTTTGCCCCTCCCATCCGATACTCCTGCAAACCTTCTTCCATAATGAACTCATTGAACACTTGGGCAGCCCGGGCGTTGAACGTAGAAAAGCGTCTTTCTTCCGGGCATCGAACCTCATTAAAGTCCCCGACAAGCATCCACATACCAGTCCCCCCGTCCATCAGATTGGCCAACGCCCTCCATAAGCCCATCTTCTCCCTCATGTCTTGTGGAGCATATACGTTAATAACATTTAATCTCCCCTGATTACCCGCCAAATCCCCGGAAATAACCAAATAATTCTGATGTTTAATAACCCCAACCAAATTAAATACCGAGGGGTTCCAAATACTCACCAATCCCCCCGATCTGCCATGTGAAGCCACCCCTTCAAATCGAAATCTCGTGTTGCCCCAGATACGGCCCACCGGAATATCCTTGAGATCAGCACATTTCGTTTCCTGTAAACAAACCAAGTTAACTTTATAATCCATTCTAATACGTTGCAGCCACTCCACCTTTTTGTCATCACGGACACCCCACGAATTGCACGAAAGGCAATCCATCAGACCCTGTTGTCCTCCACCTCCATTCCGACCACTTCCGAGACCTGCGGTATGAACCTCCTCAAATCGACACCCACATTCTCCCCCACGGCTAAAGTATTTTCCACTTCAGCTCCGATAGGATCGATCCCCATATTCCCCGGAGTCGGACGCGGGGATTCCGGCACCACCGACGCAGACCTCCTCATCTCCGATTCACCATTCCCTAGGTTCGAACAATCGTTAACAGTCTCACATCGAGACCTAACTGGTCTCCACACCATATTTTTATAACCCCCAAACTCAGATTCACCATTGGGCCGGCCCAATTCACCTGAGTTAATTAACAGTGATGGGCTTAAAGACTTTGGCCTC
This sequence comes from Deinandra increscens subsp. villosa, assembly GCA_039602395.1. Taxonomy (NCBI): domain Eukaryota; kingdom Viridiplantae; phylum Streptophyta; class Magnoliopsida; order Asterales; family Asteraceae; genus Deinandra; species Deinandra increscens. The sequence goes on along the minus strand of JBCNJP010010108.1, from coordinate 17,098 downwards.
TCCCTTTTATCTCTCCGAGATCCACAACACATGGGTCCATCCCCCAGGCCCACATCCTCTTGCACATTCCCAAAATCCGATTCATCCTTCCTTGACCTCACGTGTAACCGAGAAGACCCCACCTCTAAATCATTAAACTTGTCATGCGCCACCTCCGTCGTAATTGGAAATTCCCCCTCCTCGAGTTCCGCACCCATCCCATGCAGACTGTTCCCCTCCTCCAGCCTACTCCCCCCGACTCTTCCGCATCCCCTGACTCCACCACGACGTCTCCCGACTGAACAAAAAAATCCGGCCGCCAACTCTTCCGGACCTCCTCCACCGCACACACAAATCGTTTCCCTTTCCACGTTACAACCCTGGTCAGGGCCACCGGATTTGCATGATTAATTTTCACCCCCACGATACTACCAGAGAGATCACCATCATCAAGACTCGCTTCCGAACCCTGACACACAACACCAACGGAACCGGCAATCTTATCGAATACCGTCGGATTCCATAATTCCGGTGGAACCCCAGCGATACGGATCCATGCAATCCTTTCAAAGAGAAAGGATTGCCCCCTCCACATAACCAATTCCTTGAACCAGGGTTTCCACAGCGCCTCCACCGCCAAGAAATCCTGAGCATCGTCAGAGGACTCGAAGGTGATCAAAACCTGTAAACCCCCGACATATCTCACCTTCCACCCTTGCATAGGCAGATCCGACATTAAAGAATCCAGCGAACATAGTCTCTTAACGTCAACCGCCCATCCCAACAAAGCCCTACCACACCAACTGTCAAGGGCCGGAGAAAGGAGGTCATTAATCGGAACCACAACCTCCCTCTCCATCGAGACATTTCCTGAATTCAGAACCGACGCAAAGGACCTGGATGGACCAGCAAAGCTCCCCGCCACGAACCTCCGAGCCTCTGCTCTGGCATTTGTATTTGTAATAAGCTTGTGAAGTTGCAGCTCCCTCGAGTTTTGATTTTAATTACCATGCAAGATTGAAAATTGATTCCTTCCGATGCTATAATGATAGATTTCAAAAGTCATCTCTCCTAAGAATTCACCATAGTATATATAGTTACACGATTTAGGGATAACACCCCTAATCTATATAATGAGTACATATGTAACTATCTAGTCTAATACACCCCCTCAGGATAAGGAGGATGTTTACGAATACTTATACTGGATCTAAACTCAAGAAAAAGAGCCCGCGGTAAACCCTTCATGAAAATGTCGGCAAACCGGTACCGAGAAGGTACATGAAGAACTCTAATATGACCTTGTCGCACCTGATCTCAGACGAAATGTATGTCAATCTCAGCAATGTGTTTCGCCCGCTGACACTATATAGGGTTTCCTGACATGTTCACGTAACAGATTTCGTAGCCAGCAGAGTTCCAAAAGAATTATTAGAAACACACAACACACACATATATATATGTAAAACACAGAGGAGTTTCAAAAGGGAACACTAAAAAAAATAGGGACCGTGAAAAAACCGGCTAAACGAATTCCGATTGAACTCATTTCAGCGGAGTTGGAACCTGCTCGTCGAATCAATATTAGGTTTAACTTTTTAGGTTTGTAGCTTTTAGGATTTCGGGTTTTAGATTTTAGGATTGAAGGCTTAACTTTTAGGGTTCATGCAAAGTCAACCAGTCAATTCGATCTCACTTGGAACATTCCCTCTAATATTGTTTTAACCCAACTTTTTTTGTTTTTAGTTTCTTGGTTTTTTGATCTTTTATATATGTATTTTATATCTTAGAAGTTTAGATTCAATCATCTCGGTGAGCATTTATTATTTGTTTGCTTGATAATTAATCTTTTTTCATCATGCAAAGTCGACCAGTTCTATATCAAAGACCTGGGTTTGAGTAGTATGCTCCTTATAGATCGAAATATGTTACTTTTTGGACCCTTCTGTTTTACATGATGACCTAGCTAGTTGTACGAGTGTTTTGGCTAAGGTCGGGGGACTGATGGTCATTACACAAGTAGATATCGCATATGAACACATTTAAATATCTAAACTCCCACTTGTAATTTGTAAACACCAAAACTGTTATGCAAATAATTTGTATGTAGTTGATCTGATTTCCCACTTGAGAAGATATAACTTAATTATCCTAAACTCTTATATTAACTTGTCTAGCTATACTTTATAGCATTTCCCACATTTGAAAGTGCTTAAGCTAGGGGCTATGCTGGAACTACTCAGCACACCAGATTTTAGTGGACTCCCGCGTCTTCAAAAAATGACACTCGATGCTTCCTCCAAGTTGAAAGAGATTCACTCGTCACTTGAAAATCATACCTCTCTTGAATACTTATATGTTTCATATTGTAGCAAGCTTAGAAGTATTCCAACAATTAGTCGGATGAAAAACATGAAGAGTCTAGTAATAAAAGATTGTTCTTTAAAAGATGGGGAAATCCCGTCTGGAATTGGCAAGTTATCCAACTTAGAAGAGCTAGATCTAAGTTGGAACAATTTTTCAAGACTTGATTTCAACTTCTCACAACTTATGAGGCTCAAAAGCCTCAACTTGTCAGGTTGTCACAAGCTTCTTGAACTGCCGGAGCTCCCATCATGTTTAACTTCTCTTGGTATAAACCAATGCAGGTCACTTACAACAATAGATGAAGACTTTACCAAAAGTTACGAACAGTTATGTCAAGTCTCAATAGATGGTAGGCATGAGTTGGGTAAGAGATTACTACAACAAATGCTTAAGGTATCTCTTTCTATTTTTGAAAAGCAATTATTTAGCTCCATGTTTATTATTGGTAATTGGAATATAATGAAACTCTGTTAACCAATTAGGGAAAGGCAATTGAAAACGGAACTATGCACTTCTTCGTTGACGGCCTTGATATTGCTAAGGAGTTTACACCGCCTTTGGTTAGAGGAAGTAGTTACAGACTCAAACTTCCAGAGAACTGGTGCATTGACTTCTCTGCTTTCTTACTATGCGCTGTTTACCCATCTTACTGTAACTGGGATCTTCCTCCTATGGTATTAGTAAATATGAGACAAGTAAGTGATATAGATTCTGAAGACGATGTGGTTTGGGAGAAGACGGATCAAGACATTGATGATGACAGGCTTACATGTGTGTGGTATGTTTCATTTGGTTCACTAAGACACACTGTTTGGTGGGATCAAACATATAATGCGATTTCTTTTGAATTAGAATCTCCGTGTTCTAATGGTTTTAGAGTCAAACTTATTAAGAAGAAAAGTGGAAAATGTCTAACAGAAACATCATCAACAGATACTTCTTCTCATTATACACCTAAAATCAGCATCTACCATGACTCGGCATCTGAATTAAAGATAGACTTGCGTCGATATGCAGCAAACATGTCTTGGATATATACCTCTTGAACATAACGTTGGCATTCTTCCAACAATGGATTTAAAAAATCTCATTTCACAAACTATTATTAGAATATTAGTGATGTTTGATGTGACACATATTGACTAAGTATGTTTCCCTGATGTTTCATTTAATAAACATCTCTGAGTATTGTTGAACGAGTTGGTGATCCGTCTGCGCCTTGCGATGGCCGACGGGCCACCATATTAGTTGATAATTTTTGTGATTGTGATAATCTTAAATATATTAATTGAATGATCAAAAATACCAAAAGTAATAAAACTGTAATTGCATAACCTATATCTCAACAACTTTAACTATAACTCATTGTAAACCAACTTCAATATAAACAAAAATGAAATAAACTTTAATATAACCTTAAAAAAAAAGAAATAAGCATGAGAAATGTTAAAAGAATTGAACATAGAGAAGGCAACAAATCGTAGGACTGATATTTTTGGTGTCAAAGTTCAACTCAAAATCACTCCTACATGTATTTAAACAGAATTAGAATAGTGTTATACTTCACTAAATTAGGGATAGTTCATTCATACACATACTTATTGTATATTTAAGACTACATTAGAATAATAGTCGTTAATAGCAAGCCTAGCATCATATTTAGCCTCACTTTCTCGACAGTTGATATTCAAGTTAACAAATCAATTTGAATTTCATAAAAAAAGGAATGTGATTAAAGTGAAAGTACAGGGCTTCTAAAATCACATTTCAAAATTCCTTCACAACTAACATAATCATAAATAACTTTTACAAATAATTGTAAACAATATAGAAATCCCAAGGTTATTTGCCTCTAACAACACAGAGTTTACGGGCTCAGATCCTTCCTAAACTGACGTCATAGCTTACGGGCTCAAATCAGATAAAATGCTCAAGTGATGCCAACGGCTGGAATCATCATAGCCGAAAGCAAACAAAGCAAGAACCGTTGGAACAACAAACATCGCACAAAAACCCATAGTTTCAATAGGCATCCATATCTTTTCAGAACACATGAACCATGACAATTAAGACCAAATGCAAACATAACAATCGTCAAAACAGTAGACTTAAAAGCCATTCAAATCCCCTGAAACAGACCGAAATACATACAATCGCAGCCAAGAAATCCTAGGCACAAGCCAATTAGCCAACGTAAACAGAGTAAAGCCACATCATCTCAACCAAATCTTGCCGGAATCCGACGTCATAAAACAGTAAGTTTAGCTACCGTACAACGATGACGACATCATCTCTACCGGAGAAACCGTACGATCACAACCGCATCACGTAAAATTAAGGCACTGCCGACAACCAAAAACGGCGTTTCGTACTCGCCCGATGAAGTGTACGGAATCCGGCGTCAGAACAGTAAGCGGAGCAACCGTACATCGTAAACGACGGCCGCATCAACGCCACCGGAGCAACCGTGTATAACGACGGTCGCATCGTTGCCACTGGAGAAACCATACGATAGAGGAAAGTAGTGATAACCAGATCTATCTATAAAGAACCCATAAATTTCTTTACAGAGAAACATGAGAAATTCAACCGTCTAAGATATAAGAAAGTAGTATAAATATGTCTATTAAAATGGTAAGTAAATCCATGTGCTGAGCAGCAGATTCCAAAATGCAAAGGGCTAAACTTGACAAAACTAAAAAAAAAATATGATAAAATGATAAGAAAAATAAAAAAGTAGTGGCCAAATTAGAGAAAGTAAAAGCATCCTATTCATCTAACAAATTTGATTGTATTATTATATAATGTATTGTGATAATGATAGCGTTAGCTACTAACAACTAGCTTTATACCCGGTCGCTGACCGGGTTGCGCAATGTGCAACCAAACAACCGGGTAACAACCTCTTGCTATTGATTTGCGCAATATAAGTCTTCCCTAGTCACAGATTCATTTTCTTTGTTCATATTTTGAGAAGAAAGGTTTTAGAAACTAAAACGCATCGATGATTGTTCAACTCATATACATGTTAGTTTTGTTACTTTTGATTAAGATCCCTACCTATATAATTGGACAAATCAAGTGACAAATCAACCAGACACGAGCTTGCTTCTTCGGTAAGTTTTTTGCAACCCTAGCAATTGTCTCGTTGAACCTTAATGTCTCGAACAATTGTTCGACACAACCAATCGTTCAAGATCTAAACGTTTCGGTTTAGATCAATCAACCGACCACGAAAACACTAGTCAAACACTAATCTACGGATATATTAGTATTTATATTTTATTAACTTAGATTAAATATATATCAAATATATATATAACTACTTTAATATTTATCAGATAAAGTTGTGGTAACCAAATACAACAACTTATCTGATTATCATAATTGATATTATGATCGATCTAAACCGAAACGTTTAGATCTTGAACGATTGGTTGTGTCGAACAATTGTTCGAGACACCAAGGTTCAATGAGACAATTGCTAGGGTTGCGAAAAACTTACCGGAGAAGCAAGCTCGTGTCTGGTTCAAAACTCTAGCAGAAAAACGACGTACAAACTTCCTGTAGAAATTTGGTGGCGGCGTGGCGATGGCGGTACGGCGGTCGAACGGCGGCGGTGCGGTGGTTGACGGTTGCAGTCGGTTGAAGCGGGCGGTAGACGGTGGCGTTGATTGGCGGAGGGACCTCGGCGGAAACGGCGATGGTGGTGGTTGCCGACGGCCAGGCAGCAGCGACAGGCGGGGCTGGCCAGAAGCGGCGACCGACGAGGGTGGCGGTCAATGGTTGTCAAAGAGGGAGAGGAGGGAGGCCAATAATTTTAGGGTTTTGGAGATTGTTTTTGTGCAACTCGAAATCTATATTTTTGGTCTCCTATTTATAACTCCATAAATCCAGTTGTAGATAAACCACAACCGATTTATTTAATATTTTATTCCCTTATCCTCTAATAAGCAATTGTAACTACAATTGGTTGAACCCTCTTATAATTATCCATCCAAGTTTAAGGTAATCTTTATTTAAATAAAACATAATTATTTAAATTACTATTATCCAACCACTTTTTTTGATAAAACTAATTGAATAAACAATTTCATTTAATTAACTTTTATTTAGAAATAATAATAATAACTTATTTATTATTTATATTTCACGGACTATTTATTACTAACAATTTTTTTTTTTGAACGGCCAACCAATGCCCCGGAAAACCCGGGAACTATTACACCAGTTGAGCCCATTCCAGGGAAAATCCACCTCCGCGAGCGGCCGGATGGTAAAACCTGGGAGCTCAGGGATCGAACTTGTGACCTTTCAGCCCCAAGTCTCCCCTCATCGCCAATGCCCCTTCCAAAGTGCTGTCCGTAGGAATCGAACCTGTGTCTCAAATAGAGAACACAGACTTCCTACCACTACACCACAATGGAAGTAGAAAATTTATTACTAATTGTTTGTTATTACTAACAATTAGTAATAAATTTTCTACTATTTATTATTAACAAATTAATAATAACTTGAAATGATTAATTATTATTTATATCAACATATAGTTAACAAGGTGAAATCATTTTGGTTTTCGTAGGACAACGTTTAACAAATTAGTTGTGTCCGGTTCTCGTCGCCCTCAATGTAACTCTTACGGAACACAACCGGGTCAGGTTCTTAGAAATTGTCGGGTCTGGACATAAAATATCCAACAATCACTTCATTTCTCGCCCTAAAGTACCCACATTGATGTAATTATGATAGCGCGAATGAATTTCCTCCATTGTTTGTCTCTTAGTGTTGTTATGAATCTTAAATAGATCTTTGCAATTAAAGCGTATATTGGCTGGAGTTTTAACCATTTACTCACTGCCGTCCATATCTTCTTCGTCACCAGACAAGCTGTGAATAGATGCTCGTGATTTCCAAGCTCTTATTTCTATTTTTGCTAATTCTTTTCAAGGGCTTGTTATCTGTGTTTTGATGAAAATGGTTCTTCATGTCTTTGTGGATGTGAGGTCTTGATGACTTCCCGGTACGACTTCCCCCCACCCCAAAAAAAATCACTATTGGGAGACTATATTAACCTATATATACAAAATACAACCCATTGTACAAACTATAAAACCTAATGTACAAACATCTATTGCACACATGGTACATGTTTTACAACCTGATTTACAACCTACTCTTGCACAATCAAAGAAGGTATTCTCCATATATTTGGTACCATTCATGATGCCTTTGGTACAACAACAAATGTGCAAAGCAAAATGAAAAGTAGGAGACGGTTGGTTGTGGGCCCACTCCCACTAACTTTCTTCTCTAACACCGCTTACTCTCTTCTCTAACACCGGGATTTTCGGCCATTTTCTTCTCTATCACCGGGATTTCAGGATGTTCTACGGCAAGGCACAATTAATGCAGCAAGGCACAATTAATGCAGGAGACGATTTCGTGGATAAAGGAGTACCTAAACAGAGATTTACAAACTGTAGATGGTGGTTGAATCGTCCTTCGTACTTATGCGTGGTGGAGCTATTTTCCCTTTCTCCATATATACGGACTTCATTGGACTCCAATTCTTCATACCGCTCCATCAATTACACCCTCCGGTGAGTTTTACTGCACTTTCGCTGTCTTCATTTCTAATTTCATGTAGTCAATTCATAACTTTTTCGTTTTGTTCATTGTTGATTGCGATCTTTGGGTGTTCTTCATGAGGACCTTTTGGTGTTCTTCATGATATGATTTGCATTTTGGGGGTTTAATGATATGATTTGCATTTTGGGGGTTTAATGTCGTTGGTGGTTAATTTCTTGCATTGTGCTATCACTTTGATGAAAATCACTGGCTTAAAGACGATCTGCGGTTTCATAGAAGAAATTAGGGAAGTTGGGACATAGGTGTGCTTTCAAAGAAGAAATGATAAATAAATTAAATTAGGTAAGTAGAGACATAGGTATTTAGAAAGCACATGAAAATCACTGGCAATCCATGGTTTCCAATAAAACTTGCTACACACCTTTATTTTATGGTGGTTCACACACCTATACTCTAAACAACTAGAGAATCACATGCTTACAAACCATCCATCGTGTTTGAATATTTGAGACATAGGCATTTACAAAATGACAGCCTTGCTTGCTCTCCATGGTATATTTTTAGTTTAGTTTAGCCATGTGTTGAACTATCAAAGGATAGGACTCATGTTGGATGCTGTTTTTGTAGGGCTTTCTTGGTTTTTATGGTATATTTTTTGTTTAGCCATGTGTTGATCTATCAAAAACTGGGACTCACCTTTAGCTATGAAAATGAACAGCACAAACAGTTTTTTATCTTTCCTGAATGAGCATGTTAGAGTCATTTTTTTACCTCATAAGATATTGGATGGGTGTTTTTTGGAAGGGGCTTGGTAATGACACCTCTTTCAAAAGGCTCGGTTGCTTTCGTTTTGATTTATAAAAAACTGGAACTCACCTTTAGCTATGAAAATGAACAGCACATACAGCTTTTTTTTATCTTTCCTGAAAGAGCATGTTAGAGTATATTTTTTTACCTCATAGGATATTGGATGGGTGTTTTTTGGAAGGGGCTTGGTAATGACACATCTTTCAAAGGGCTCCGCTGCTTTCGCTTGCCATTGTATGTTCTGACTAGACCTGTTATTTTAAAAGGGTTGCCTAATTTTAGATGCTCATCATGTTTTCTCAGGTTTTACGTTGCTGTGCTTTGCTTTCTGCACCTTTACACTCTCGAGATCTTCATTTCTTTGCTGCAATGTTGTCTTAATCTTGGTTATTTCTCTTCCCTTCCAATATGAGTTGTTGTTGCACCTTATACTTTCTGTTGTTATATGCAGGTTCTATCTGGGTCGTATTGTTCTCTGTAAGTTTCTGTTGTCTCATTAGAAGTAAGTGTTTTCTTTGGAACTTAGTCGGTAATTTTCCTTATATATTTTTTGGTTGTTGTTTTGTTGGGTGGTGATGCCACATAGACTTCAACCCACTTCTATTGAGTTGTAATGCCACATAGGCTACTTTTTGCATTCGCTACGGAAATATGAATGTGAAACATTAAAAACCCGAAAAAACAGTCCAACCAGTTGAAGTTTTACATCTTGACAGTAATTTGTTATGCATATTCCATACTTCTGTTTTTGTTTATGGGGTTATCGTTGGTGTCGTTTTTACTCATGCTGTTATCTATATAGTTATTGTTAATTTAGTCTATCATCTGTAAAGGCCGTTCGTTTTATCAGCATGACTTTTACTGCATCTATATAGTTATTCTTGGTTCAGTAGATGTTCTGTGAGGCGTATTCACTTAGTAAGAATGCATATTAGTATGCCTATATAGTTATTATTTTTACTTTAGTCTGCGTCCTGTCAAGGCCAAACACTTCATACTTATGCCTGTTAATCCTGTAACACAAAAGCGTACGCGTGCCTCCATCGCCGCTGCCATTGGTTCCTCATAGGCGTGTCGATAATCGAATTGCTTCCTCATCTATGCCAACCTCTTCGCGTGCCGAATATGATAGCTCTGTCCCCGTTATGGTTGGTCGTGTGTCACGTAGGCGTGCGGACAGTGCATGTGCAAGCTCATCTGCCGCTTCCTCTTTGTCTACTCAGCCTGATAGCTACGTAAACCTGGGTAGGTGTGATCAGGTATGCGAATTCTGCGCTGCCACTTTCTGGTATGCTGAACGGCTTCGCTCAACGCCGACTGGCAAACGTCCTAGATATAGCATCTGTTGTAGGGGCGGCGCCGTGAAAATTAAATATCCAGTTAACCCACCAACCGCCATTGGAGAACTTTTCGAGGATCGTGCTTTCCTTGCAAGTGTTCGTGCTTATAATTCTATGTTCGCTATGACATCGTTTGGTGCGGAAATAGACAATTATGTCAACGATGGGAAGGGCCCACCTGTGTTTAAGGTTGGTGGTCAGGTATCCCATTGGTTGGGATCTTTGTGTCCAGCCTCTGATAAAAAGCCATCTTTTCTTCAGCTCTATATATATGACACTGCTAATGAGGTGTCTAATAGGCTTGATCCTTTCTCTTCATCCGAAAACAGGAAATTGTTGCCCAGCGTTGTCAGTAGCCTTATAGGCATATTAGACCGCTGTAATCCTTTGGTCAAATTGTTTAGAACTGCAAGGGATGTGTGCAACTCTACAACAGTTCCTGATTTTAAGGTCCGTTTGTTCCATTCTGCTGGCATTCATCCGTATCAGGCTCCTGCTGATAGTACCCTTGGTGCTATTGTATATGACAATGATCCTACTGCCAAGGACTTTGACATTATTATTCGTACAAAGGATGGTTGTCGTCAGCGTGTTAACCACTTGCATCCATCATACATGTCGTTGCAATACCCCTTGTTGTTCCCATTTGGTGAGCCTGGCTGGTGTTCTGAGTTAAAACAAAATTCCCCTCATGCAAAAACCCAATAAGCGGCTGTCAATGAATATGTATTATAGCTACCAAATTCATGATCGTCCGGGTGTTTACACACTACCCCTTCGTGCTGGCATGCTTTTTCAACAATACCTGGTGTATACGTATATCTCTATAGAGCGCAACAGGCTTGATTACTTTGCAGAAAATCAAAGCGACCTACGTACGGACATTTTGAGAGGCGTGGAGGATGCAATCTGTAGAGGTGACACCGAGGGTCGTGATATTGGAAAAAGGGTTATACTTCCATCTTCATTTACAGGAGGCCCACGGTACATGTATAAACATTACCAAGATGCACTAGCCATTTGTAGAGTGCATGGAAACCCGCAATATTTCATCACATTTACTTGCAATGCAAACTGGCCTGAAATCACAAGGGAGTTGGCAAGGACGCCATTGCTTGGACCTCAGGATCGTGCTGATCTGATTGCCCGAGTATTCGAGATGAAAGTTGATGACTTTATTAATTTTCTCAAAGAGGGCAGACCCTTTGGTGTTGTGGTTGCAGGTATTTGTGTATCTTTTATTATTTCATTTGCTCCATTCATATATATTCGGTTGATCCTCATAGGTAGCATGTCATTGTCCTTTCAGATCTCTATACCATAGAGTTCCAGAAGAGAGGCCTCCCACATTGTCATACACTTTTATGGGTCGCAGAGCCGTTTAGAATTCGATAGGCTGAGCAGATTGATGCTTTCATTTCTGATGAGATTCCAGATAAAGAGGCGCAACCGATTCTGCACAGAATAGTCAGCGACACTATGATTCACGGCCCATGTGGTTTGCTGAACTCTGGTTCTTCTTGCATGCATAACGGCACTTGCTCAAAGAAATTTCCTAAACACTATGAAAATGTGACAAGGATTGACGATAAAGGCCATGCCTTTTATAGGAGAAGAAAGGGTGGCCCAACTGTTGAGAAGCCATGTGGTTTTGTTGATTGTGGATTCATAGTTCCATACAACAAACGCCTGTCATTACGCTTTCAGGCACACGTAAATGTAGAGCACTATGGCTGGAGCATGATGATAAAATACCTATTCAAATATATTTCAAAAGGACCTGATCGGGTTAGATATTCATTGAGTTCTAAACAAAATGCAGCCACGCCGCAGTCATCAACCAGCAACAATACAATAGATGAGATCCAAAATTTTGTAGATGGCAGGTTCATTTGCCCACACGAGGCCGCGTGGCAAATCCTTAATTTTCCTATCCACCACAGATATCCTACTGTGCAGGCTCTCTCTGTTCATCTACCAAACCAGCAGAATCTAACCTTCAGGTACCATAATTTGCTGCGGGACGTGGTTCGGAACCCAATGTCAAGGAAAACAACGTTGACCGAGTGGTTAGAGGGTAACCTAAGAAATCATGATGGCCGACACCTAAAGTATGTGGACTACCTGAAAGAATATAGGTGGGATTGCTCGGATAAGACCTGGATTCGAAGGGCAACAAAGAAAAAACCAAGTATTGGTAGATTGGTTTATGTGCATCCTACTAGCGGTGAGCTGTTTTATCTTAGGATGTTACTCAATCATAGAACAGGCTGCACATCTTTTGATGACATAAAGACTGTTTCAGGCGTTGTTCAAGAAACATATCATGCAGCATGCCAAGCTTTGGGTTTAATAGGCGATGACACGGAATGGGCGCTCACATTTCAAGAGGCGGCTCTATGGGGAACTCCTGTTGAGTTGAGATTCCTTTTTGTCCAGATGCTTTTGTTTTGTGAGGTTGCGAACCCTGTAATTCTGTGGAGCGAGAATTGGCGGGCAATGAGTGATGATGTTGTGCAGCGTATAAGTAGGCAGACTAATGTAGATCCAAACAACATCCCAGAAAATGATGTTCAGCAACAGATACTATATGATCTTCTAGAGCTTATTAATAACCGCCTACTAATGGAAAAGTGATGTTATGATAGAGGTCAGCTTGCAACAGAGCACGAAAGTCTCAGGGCCTCTATGCATCCGAAGCAACTAGAGGTGTATGAATTAGTAATGCGGTCGCATCAAAACAAAACACAAGTGCTGCTCTTTATATATGGTCATGGTGGGACCGGAAAAACATTTTTATGGAGCACAATCATTAGTGCTATTAGATCTTCGGGTGAAATAGTTTTGGCAGTTGCTGGATCAGGGATTGCGTCACTGCTGTTGCCATCAGGTCGCACAACCCATTAAAGGTTTCAAATACCAATCGATGTGACCGATGAGGCTATGTGTAGTTTTAAAAAGGATAGCCCTTTGGCAGGTCTGTTGCGTCAGACTTCTTTAATAATATGGGACGAGGCTCTAGTGATAGACAGAAAATGTTTTGAGTGTTTGGACAGGACGCTGCAGGATATATTAGACAAACCATGCATCCCATTTGGTGGCAAGTCTATACTGCTTGGCGGTGATTTCAAGCAAACTTTACCGATTAAGAAGCGTGGCGGTAAGGTAAAAGTGATTGCCTCTTCTTTGGCAAAGTCATACCTATGGCAGTATTTTGAAATCATTAAACTCACACAGAACATGAGGCTGCTAAGGCATGGGATCTCAGACACAGAGAAAGAGTCAATAGCACACTTCTCGCAATGGCTGCTCGATGTTGGTGATGGCAAGCTGGGAACGAACTCAACGGGCGCAGGCAATGAGTCGAAAGAAATAGAGATATCCGAGGAGCATTTGATAGTAAGTGACGATGATCCGTTGTTACAATTAATACAATTTATATATGATGACACAACATTAAGAGCTCCAACGGCGCTGAACCTCTCTGACAAGGCAATTGTTTGTCCCAGAAACATCATGGCTAATGAAATTAATACGAGGGTGTTGCGTATGGCTCCAGGTAACACCTCAACCTATTTAAGTACGGACTCAATCACTCCAAGAGCAAAAGACGGGGGTAAAAGTGAGATGCTCTACCCTGTAGAGTACCTAAACAGCCTCACCTTCTCAGGTTTGCCTGCTCATTGCCTAGAGCATAAGGTGAATGTCACACCCCGCCCCACCGCGCCCTGCCAGGCGCGGGGGAGAGGAGAGTGAGACCGGCCGCCCGTATCAGAACACGCGGAAGCAAACAGATAGATGCAAGATCACAAGGTCACACACACAAACGGACGACCCGTCCAATACAAAATCAAACACAAACCATAATGGACTTAAATATGTTAAGTCTTAAGTGATACACATCAGTCTACGCCCAGGCAGAACCTAAGGCTACCAACACGGTCAAAGGAAAAAGACAACAATAATAGAGGACAGTCATGACGGGGAACAAAAAACCCCAAAATCAACCAAATCAACCCCAACGGGTACAAAACCCAACTCGTCCCTAACATCCAAACGTGACATCCACCCAAAGCTTTACTTACCTGCACATGAACCAAAAATACGTCAACAACAAAAGTTGTTGGTGAGTCGTAGCGCGTTTGACTCAAATCCAAGTTTCCACAAATCAAATAACAATACTGTGCCTGTTATAAATTCCTATGGTTAAACCAGCACTCCGGGGGTACGATCCTACGGCCGCACGCCTCCCTTTATGGACTAGGCATATACGCCATCACCCGACCCCTAATGGATCCAACAAACGGGTATGAGACACCTTGATCTACCTCTACAGCTGTATTGGTGCAATATATGTCTTTGTGGCCTAACACTAAGGCCCAAATTAACCATACTAATCAACATGAACGTCTCGTAACATGCGAGTTTAAATTTATAACATGGTAATAAATACCTAAGCACAATAACAAACAAACAAGCAATAGTTTGACATGGTTCATGTACACCCCAAAACGTTAAAAAGTTAAAGTAGGGGAAAAGCTATCAACTCACAGATATCAAATGGTGGATCAAGCAAACGTCACAGGGCACGAGAATCCAAACGTCCAAGTGTATCACAGTGGCAAGTCTATTATAATGATATATACATAAATATATCAGAACCTATCCGCAATTATATATGCTCAAGCAATTGGTAGCAACAATCCATAAACAAACGGGAGGTTTAACAACACTCCCAGGAACATACCGAGCGGACAACAAACACCCGACGGGATCATAGGGCCCCAACCGGGAAGTGAAATATCATTACTGGAAACCATTATGCCCATACTCGTAAAAATAACAAAATCGGGTCGCTCGATATTTCCCAAAACACAAAACAAACAAAAATAGTAAAACTGCTTGACGCAGCATGCGGGCCTCATAAAACCCCAGAGGCCAACCATGCGGCCCGCATGGCAGGTCATTGACTGCAGTTGACTTTCTGGGATGCGGGCCACTTGGAACACCCAAAAACCCACATGCGGCCCGCATCGACTATTTTGTCTTTTAGCGAATTTTTGTCATTTTTCATTTTGGCTCGTTTCGACAATGGGGTTTGGTTCCAACATGTTCCAGTAGCCAAAATATAAATTCTTAGATCCTCAGGTCGTACCATTCTCAGAATATAAGTCCCGCTTTGACCCGAATGTTACCCGAAATCATTTTACAAGCGGGTTTTACCCTATCTTTCAATTTTAACTTGTCAAATATCACTTAGGGACTATTGTTAACTTGTTTTGACCATCATCTAGGTACTGGAACATCTGGGTATCCTTTCCCATATAAATAAATCGAAATAACTCGATTTTTGGGTTTTAAAACATAAAAATACAAATATCGCCTCCACCCGTTTACCAATCTCTTCAAGTGTGAGAATCTTGTCACTGGGATGGCAGGGTTTCCTAGGCCTAACTTCCAGATTCAAAGATCTACCCGAAAACACAACATGCATGCATTAAAGACTTGTACCTTAAGCTTAAATTCTTGTAACGAGCTCTTCTAAGTGGGTTTTTCACTTGTCTAGCCTCCTAGCACTCTCCAGAGACCACTTTTTATCCTTGCATGCATCATCAAACTTGATTTCAGGCAATGGATCATCCAAAAATGCAATTTAGAGCAAAACCCGATCATAACTAACCTTGTTTCACCACACGAGCACTCCCACACGCCTTTGATCACTCTTGATCATCCATGCATGCCTGATAATGATGAAGATTCACAGATCAGAGGAGGAACCCAGAAAACTATAGCGAAACTCTTATGAAAATGGGGGTTAGAAACTTACCCGAACACTTTAGAACTCGTATAGGCTTGAAATTCGACGCACGAGGCTTCCCTTGGCCGGATTCTTCCCTCTTAGGTGAAGGGGGACGGAGAAAACGAGAGTTCTTGAAGTGGGGGAAGTGAAAAATGAGCAGAAATGAGCAAAAACTCATTTTTATAGACCTGGGCGACATGCGGCCCACTTAAGGTGCACAAGGGAGTCCATGTGGCCCGCATGGACCAGAAACACCCGCGGATCCTGTTTTGCTGACCCGCGAACCGGCCCATCGACCCGAAACACATGCGGCTCTCATAAGGGAAAATAGGAGAAGCATGCGGCCCGCATGTGCCAACTTTTCACTTTTTCTTTTATTTTTCTTTTAAAATTTTCCGTTCGTTCTCGTCGTTTTATCAGAGCGTTACAGTGAACACGCCTGTCATCCTTCTACGGAACATAAACCAGACATGTGGTTTGTGTAACGGGACACGTATGATTGTCACACAGCTACTGGCAAGAGTTATCGAGGCTACAATAATAACAGGGACATCCATAGGAAACAGGGTCTATATACCAAGGATTACCTTTCTTTATGACGATAAGGAACTGCCATTTATCTTTAGAAGAAGGCAGTTCCCTTTGAGGCTTTGTTACGTAATGACGATTAATAAAAGCCAGTGTCAATCTCTATCAAAAATAGGTGTATACCTTCCACAACCCGTGTTCGGGCATGGTCAGTTATATGTCGCCTTTTCTAGAGCGACATCACCTTCAGCCTTGAAAGTGCTGATAATACCTGAGGAAGGCTATCCCAGTAATAAAACAACAAACATTGTCTACTCAGACTTCTTAGAGGAAATAGAAGATAACCAGGTTTCCTTGCCTAAAAGTTGAAACAAGCCTGTTTTTAATAAATAAACTAAAATGTCCTTTTATATTTTGTATGTCTTTCTTCTTTACTGTTTGTTTATACAATTGATAATGCAGGATACACATGGCAGAGAACATGGGCATACCACAGATAACTGCAGGGGAGGCTCCAGTTCAGATTCAAGTTAGGGTGCTGCATAAGTGGAAACCATATAAGGATGTAGACCTTTACAGCTACCTATTGGTTGACAAATCTGGGAGTCAATCTCACCAAACTTGGCCATATAGTAAAAGTGTCAATTAGTTTAATATAAACCTAATAGCTTTCTAATAAATAATAAAC
>JBCNJP010010106.1:0-24342 GCA_039602395.1 Deinandra increscens subsp. villosa | reverse complement strand
GTGATTTATCATTTGTTTTAGTCACTTTTGGAGTTGTGACTTTAGGTATTTCAACCTTCTTCGTTTTAGATTCAGTTTTCAAAACAGTTTTTGTTTTAGTCACCTTTGGAGGGGTAACTTTGGGTTTTTCATACTTTGATTGTTTTGAAAACGGTTTCTTCACCTGTTTTTGAAAGTTTTTATAACTTGGAGAGCTGTTGTTTTGATTAAAAGATTTTCTTTCAGCTTTGGCAGCGCCCCAATGTTGATCAGAGGGTTTAACCTTAGGAGTAACAGTCTTCATTGCCTTAGGTTTTTGCACCATCATCGGCTTAGACTTTACAGACTCCTGAGATGAAACCCTTTGAGTGTTCGGATAATTGGGTTCATAGGGGCGATAAAGACAGTTCATAGCAATATGACCAGCAATGCCACAATTAAAGCAAGTCTGCTTCTTTAGATAGAAGTCAGACGTGTACCCATTTGTTTTTGGTGGCAGATATGGAGCTGGTTTGCCTTGTGTCTGCTTCTTTGCTTTGTGTGCAGCTTCAGTTTTGACTTTCGGCTGGTTCCTCGAAGCCTGTGTTGAACCTATCTTCACTGTCTTTGTGCTCTCTGTATTTCCCGATGAAGAAATACCATTTTTGCAATTGCACTCACAGCTGCATGAACCAACTGAAGAAATAGGAGACACAGCTACTTCCTTGAGTTTTTCATCCTTCACTCCAGCTGTTGGCTTCACACTCGGATGCTTAATGGTGATCTTTGGCCTCTCTACTTCAATTTTAGAGTGTGGTTTCAACTCTATCCCAGCATCATCAGACTTAGAGTTATGACACCTGTCATATTTATGGCACTCAACATCATTGTCTGATATGTCCTCCACTCTCCCTTCTTGAGTCCTTGGTGTAGTTCCAACCAAGACACTATCCATCGGAGGTCCTGCTTCATGCACTCCTGAGTCAGATCTATCTACCTGATCCTCCTCATAGAGCATTCCTATGATATCTCTAGGTATAGGTGAGGGAATAATAGCATTTGCAGCCAAGGATTTGTCAGACTTTTCTGACCCAAATCCTGGTGTGTGTTTCCCTACTTGACCACAAATAACAGCCTGAGACAGTTCTTTTCCAGCCTGAAGCATTCTCTTATTCCTTAATTGATTCATATCTAATTTCACCTGCATTTCATTGTTCATATGAGTCAATTCATCTACCTGTTTACTAAGGTCAGCTATTTTTAACTTAGCTTCGTCATACAGGATAGACTTCTCAGTAGCCATCTTTTGATATTTCACTATGTCTAGCTTCTGAGCTTTTACCTTCTCCACACCATAACTTGACATCTCAGCCATTAATGACACATATCTCTGAACTTGAGACTCAAAAGATTCTCCCTGGATGTGATTGAACAAATTAAACTTTTGCTTCAACATCTGCTTCCTGCTGGCCTTGATATCCGGATTTCCTTCATAAGCAACAATCAAAGCGTTCCACAGTTGCTTCGCTGTTTTGCAGTGCTTGAACCCTTGAGCGATATCTGGAGTCAATGCCATTGTCATGATAGCAAAAGCCCTCTCTGCTTTGTTGCATCTCTCCCAGTCATCATCATCATATTCCTCCTCTTTCTTTTCATTCCCGGCATTTGTTCCTGTTGCATGTGTAGGTACGAATGGTCCATTGAGAACAGCCCTCCATAACCTCAGATCCACACTTTTCAAATGATTTTCGAATCTATACTTCCACTCCAAGAAATTATCCGCTGAAGTTAGTCTCGGCGGACGAGTAATAGATCCGATCTCGAAATCCAGTTTCTGGTACATACTCGGCTCGAAATCCATTTCACTAGCTTGGGTAACTAAAACTAAAGTCCAAAAGTCCAAATAACAACAGATTACGATCAACAGTCCCGATTACGATCCTAAACACCTGTTTACGATCCAACAGTCCTGATTACGATCGAGAACCCAATTCACGATGACACGTGGCACTCGTAAACACCAAACCGCCTAATAAAAATCGTAAACCCCGATTGCGATTTCCGATTACGACTCCGGATCGTAAACACCTGTTTCCGATTAGGAAAAATCGT
The DNA here is from genome assembly GCA_039602395.1 of Deinandra increscens subsp. villosa. NCBI lineage: Eukaryota > Viridiplantae > Streptophyta > Magnoliopsida > Asterales > Asteraceae > Deinandra > Deinandra increscens. The sequence continues at coordinate 22,272 of JBCNJP010010106.1, read as the reverse complement.
AAACACCCTTTACGACTTTACAAAGTCGTAAACACCAGTACACGAACAAGTACACTCGTAAACACCAACTACAGACTCGTAAACAAGCAATCTTCAATAGAAACGGATCGTAAACACCTCGAATACCCAGAAAATGCGAAGAGCAGCAGCTGTGAGGATCGGAAACACCAAAAACACCTTCAAATCTTCGAAAACAACCCAGAAACACAGAAAATCCTCTTGAATCAATATCGTGAGAGCCTCGAAACAAGGTTTCTTGGCTCTGATACCAATTGTAGGTCCGAAAAACTCACTAACACACGATATAATGATCTAACACGAGTGCGGAATCCTCGTGAGAGATTGATTCAAGAAAATAGTAGAAGAAGAGAATCAATCTATAAGAAAGATTGATTCTTGAATGATAAACGTCTACTATGAAGCTTCAAGATCTGATCGTAAACACAATGGAGCAAGGAGAAATCGTAAATGGTAACTCCCAAAGCTTTTCTAATCATAAACATGAGGTGGTATTTATACCACCTCTTACAACCTAATGGGCTAATCATAAACCCAATAAGCCCAATCATAAACCCAAGCCCATGCCCAATCTAATAGTAAACTAGCCTAAACATAATAAAACTAGCCTACTAAACAAATGAAACCCTCTAAGCCCAGCCCAACTTATTTAATATTACAAGCCTCATAATCTAGCCTCTACAGGACTAATCTTAAATAATGAGATATGATATCAAAAGCCCCATTCTTTAGGCAGCTGATTTTTTACTAGAGGCACCGGGTTTAATGCCCCATTAAGGGCTTAATGGGGCATTACACTTAAAGTTTTATCTCTCCAATCATTTGCACAGTTCCCCACGGTCAATTATTGTTCCTTAATGCCTCATTTAGGTCTTAGTGGGTCATTAAAATTTTGGCTTTACACATCTCCAATCATTTGCACAGTTCCCCACAGTCAATTATTGTTCCTTAATGCCTCATTTAGGTCTTAGTGGGTCATTAAAATTTTGGCTTTATACATCTTCGTAAAAGGAGAAAGTGGATGTGTACGACGAATAAAAAGTTGATGTGCCAGGAAAAAGTGGATGTGACTTTAATGGGGAGTGAAGGGCAAAATGCCCCATTATGTATAATAATTTAAATAAATAACAATAATAATAATAATAATAATAATAATAATAATACCTTAACGTAGGGTTATGTAAAAAAAGGTTCAATTTAAAAAAAAAATAAAAAAAAAACCAATTGGCCAATTAGGAGCAAAATGTGGGATTAAGCGAACACCATTTTAAGAGAAATACGGCCCACTAGTGGGGTGTTAAGGACCCTTAGTTGGGAGTTAAGGCCTTAATTGGGAATTAAGCCAGCCCCGTTTCAAAATCCTACCAAGTTATATATAATAATAATAATAATAATAATAATAATAATAATAATAATGAATATAATAATAATTAGTTTAATAATTAATAATAATAATAATAAATAATAAATAATAAGGATTCCTAATAATTATAATAAATAATGAGTTTAATAATTAAGAATAATATTAATAATAATAATAATAATAATAAATATGTTTAATAATTAATAATAATAATTAATAACAAGCATTGCGACCCGCGCGTTGCCACGGGGCGAGACACGTCGCTGCGGGCCGTGATTCTGTTCCTCGCTGCGGGCCGTGATTCTGTTCCTTATGTTTCTGTTTACCTCAATTTTCGTCTGTGGAAAAGTATTGAGAGTGATGAATTATTGATGGCAATGATTGTTGTAGCTCAGATCAATTTCAATGTCAAAATACAACTATTAAGATCAGTTATACATTTCCATAGTCTAAAGATTTTAGCAATAGCATGCCGATAGCATACCGATAGGTACTAAAGTATTCGTAAGTGTTTCCTTTGATCCAGCAAGACCCAATCCATTTTCCCTTGGTCAATAGTGCATATGGCAATTTGTTCAAACCAAGAAGCTCCTGTGAACTTGACATTTCAAACCTGTGTAGTTCAAAATACAATTAATCAAATTGACAGTCCATACTGAATTATGTCACATTTATTGAGCCCTTATTGAGCCCTTTGAGAATATGATCATTTAGGACACTTGTAATTAAATATAAGGATGCACCACTTTAATTCCAATACAACGAAACAGCACCCAGTAAGAGTAGCTATAAAATTACTTTCTTTTGAATAAAGATCTATTATAAATTTATGATGCTAATTCAGATAACATCAAAATATGAGCAGTTTCATTCTGAAAATGAATGAAACTAATGAAACTAATTTCTTAAGTTACCCCACATGTTAGTAACAAATAATCAAATATCATCACCCATTAACATCAGATATAATTCACATGATTTTATAGAATTCAATACTAATTATGGAAATATAATCTATTGATCAAGTGGCCTGCAAGCAAGCAAGATATATTATATGATCGGAAAAAGTAAACTACCATGTATTCGAATATGCAGAACAATTCACTGTTCTCCCTCACAATCTCCGTCGACTTTATGATATTAGGATGATTCCATTTCCAGAGGACCTGAATCAGTAGCAAAAAAGATAAGTAAAATTTAAATAATTTAAAAAGGTAGCATCAAACAATTTAACAATTTAATGTCACATAAGAAAGACTAACATATATAAACATAAAATACCTCAAGTTCCTGCAAGTTTATACACTCTTCCCAAACGTAATACTTCCTCTTTATTTTCTTAACAACCTGTGATAAATATGATAAGATAATAAATCTATACCAATGGCAATCATGGTGGAGATCTAGTTTAATATAACTTGGCACTTGAATGTACATATCAGAAGTGATTTGGTGTCAAGCTTCACTATTTTACTCCATCTATGATTGCTGATTTCATAAAGAAACGAAAATAAAAACAGATCGTTAACAACCAAATGTAAATAACAGGAAATTGCAGCCATCATATATCTGAACTAACAATGGTAATACCATAGATGGATGATCACAGCCTCAAATAGCCATTGAATGAAGAACATAACCGACCAAAAGTAAAATTTCAATTCCAATTTCAGTTTTTTAGTACATGAAAGCAGACAAAGTCACAAAACATTCATCACAACAAACACCACAGGTCATATACCATATATCGATCATCACAACCCCAAATAGGCATCGAATCAAGAACATACCGTAGTAAATTGAATGACGCTAAAGCAACGATAAACAGAGATCTGATATTAATGTAAACATGAATCTTACCTGTACATTAGATGGGGTGAGGTCACTGCTGACATATCTAAAGGCCACCGGAGAGCAAGGATGAAACCTTACTCAGATCCGGATTAAAAAAGAGATAGCAACGGCTGCAACGCCGACAACCGAAAACGAAACCCATCGCCTAGCCGCCACAGATCGATAGAAAAAAACGCACGACTCGGAGCAACGGCGGCAACGAAAACCAAAACCCTAACCTCGTTGTCGCAACAGATCGCCTTAGAGAAGCAGGTAAACCGCGACCAAATCTTCAACCACTTTGAGATCTAGAACTCTAGGTAGGAGATTTATTTAGTGAGAGAAAGATGTATCGCTGGAAAACATACCAAACGAAGCCTCCAGATTAAGATGCCAAAGAAGATTTGCAGCCGGCATATGTTAAATATTAAGGATTATTACCCGGAAATTAGACACGTATGAGGTACGTGTTAGAAGGTGGATGAAAGGGACACTCTTTTGTATCTAATAGATGCCATCTGTAAATCAAATGACAGGCATTCATGTAATTACATCAAAAGGTTTAACAAACATGTAATCACAATGTCAAAGTCCATAGCCCATAGGCATGTTAGAAACTTCTACATTGATTTTGATTATGTATTTACATAGTAAGTTTCAGTATTCTCATATGTATTCTCCTATACATAATATGTCAAATGATAATGAAAGTGTTAGAACTTCTATTATGAAAACATAATAAAAACTTTTTTCACATGTTAAATAAAGAATATAAAAAGTACATGATTACGATGGTAAGAAATATCATACCAACTAATATTGGGAGGCATGGTATGCACACTTTTTAATTCAGTTTTCCTTTTAAAGAATTTAAGGAGGCATGGTATGCACAATTACTAAGAGGAAGCTGTTTAAGTATCCGGACTTCATCCCTAAAGGATGTAATGAAATGATTAATATTAAAATGTCATCAAACTTACTATCACTCATAGATTAGAATAATAAAAAACATGTAACAATGAGTAATCAAAATCATGTAACCTATATATATAGTAGAATACAAACTTCAACATACCTTGGATTAGCCCAGAATGAAGTTCTATCCACCAAGAACTATAAGAGTACTCCATGGTAAATGTCATCCTCCAAAATTTTTGCATTTAAAGGACATATGCTTATGAAGATATGTGTACCATATTTAATGCGGCCTTAATAAAATGTGATCTTTCCGAGGTGGCAAGGTTTGTGGACGATGAAAGGAGCCATTAGAGTTGTCGTATTGGCATGCGAACAATAATCACACATCAGTAACTAAACACTATTATTTTTGGATATAAACAAATACACTAAAATATAGTTCAATTATACAACAATTTGAATAAAATAACTCAAACCATATATTATTCGTCTTCTACACTTAAGTATTTTTAATGGCATCAATACAAATTTTCTTAATCCAAAATAATGAAATTATCTTTCATAACATCATGAAGCTATATTACATAACTTTTACCATTATAATTAAATTAAACCAAACTATAACAGTAACAACCAGTTGTGGTAAATAAAAACAGGGGTCCATGAGGTTAGCAATATTTTATTATAACTTATTTATTGGTTAAATTTGTATGCTTAATAATTACACATAATTCATAAATTCAAGGGTGGATGAAGAGAGCCAAATACCTTATAACAAAGTGAACTTTTGAATGTGACATGAAGATGCAAATTTACACAAATGAACACACAGTTGGAGCACCTGCAAGAACAATTCGAGCCTACAAAAAGTCTAGCAAATTCTTTACACATGAGAGACAAAGATGAACCTGTAGCAAAATATATGTAGAATACTTACCCCTTAGACCCATCCTCCTGGCTCCTGACTTGAACATCGGTATGAACAACAAATCAAGTTTATCCTGTAACCTTAAAGAAAAAGAAAAAAAACTAACATACAAAAAATAATTTAAACAGGCATTAGATTACCTTTAATAGTAAATCTTCTTGTTGAAGCAATTTTAACAAAAAAACACCCAAATCAGCATCATTTCCTGTTGGAAACCCAACCACCCATTAGCAACAGTAAGAAAAGCAAACTCTCGAGCCGAAAAAAGAGCTACAAATCAGCACCACTTGAAAGATCAAAACACATCTGCAAAGCATATATCCAAACACAATTATCAAAACACAACTGGGTTACATTAGACTATTAAATATTAATAGATTATATTAAAAAAAGATTTTAAATCACAATGAGAGACAACAATAAAAAATGTGTCAAAGGATAGAGAAAGTAAAAGAAATTGTTAAAAATAGCAAAACAGGAAAGTGTAAAAGATGCCTTTTTTTTGTAATGGGCTGGGTGAGGGTCTTTCTGTAGTGTTTTAAATATTTAAGTAATGTTAAATTTTGATTCTTGGTTCAACTTCTTTAGGATGGTAGTCTCTCTAGTACTACTTTTCATCATCTCCAATCTTTTAGAGGTTTTCTTCCCATCAGGAATATAAAGGATGATCGATAGTAAAAATGTCGAATAATTATTTTGTTCAAAAAACCATACCAGTACACCAATAACAATAAGAGGCAAGAACGCTGCAGCAATCCTGCAAAAATAGGATATTGTAGATACATTAATACCATTAAACATAGAATTATGTATCCAATTATTCATACCTAATTGGTCGCTACTTCTAAAATAAAATTTATTGCTGACCTCCATAGTGATCAGGAAGCTAAGATAGAAACATTAGACTTCTCAGTCCAAAATCAGAAGCCACATAGTAGAGTAAACCTGTTTTCCAGCATGCAGCAACTTCAAACACAAATACCTAAATCGATACATAAAAAATTACACCAAAATTGGCTGAATTGCATACTAACCTGAAAGAAGGGACGACGGTGTTTTGATGGGTGCCGGATAAGGGGGTTTCACCGGAGAAGATGAAAAGCAACATATCGGCGATTGACGAACCCAAAAAGATAACTGAATCGATAGCATCTGAAATTGGACCTTGGACTCTCCAGATGAACCGATTGACGAATCTGCGCCTCAGTCGCAAACCTACAAAGAAAAATGAGGTGAGAGAATTCTTGATGTGGGTATCAAAATCATCATCTGATCTGCAAAACCCTTATCATTTTCTCGTCGGGACCAGTACGGCTTGAAAACTCAGCGGCGGCGGAAGTGGGAACCGAAGGTGGAGAAAACGCAGCGGCGGAGGAATTGGATATGTTCGTTAGAGATGAATATAGAGAGAGAGGAGACAGCTGTAAGTTATTGGTGAGAGATAGAGGTGAGTCACAACCCACCTCCCAAATTATCCAATTAAAATGAAACATGTAGACAAAACTGTGGGCTTAAAACAGGAAGGGAAAAAAAAAAACCGCTGCACATAAGGTTTCGAACCTGGGTCCTGTGTAAAAAATATAGTGACCTAACCACCACGGCAGCATATAACATGCAGTTTGTAATGGAAAAGAACAGTATAAATACATTAAAACCGCTGAGCTTGGTAAAAAAAAATTAACCACGCCACGTGGCAGCACCGGCGCATGCCACGTGGTATGAACAGTGTATTCCTAGTGTACACGTAGGCAATTCAAAATGATATATATATAATAATAATAATAATAATAATAATAATAATAATAATAATAATAATAATAATAATAATAATAATAATAATAAGTTTAATGTGCTAGATACACGGAACTAGTTACATTTGCATGGATTGAATATGTGTACCTATATATGTATATATATGTATGTATAATTATTTTTTATATGAATATGTGTACCTATACATGTGTATTTACGTATACTAACATGTATCTGAGTTTATATATATTTATAAACGTCCAAATATTATAAAATGTTGAAAATGTAAAAAAGTAAATGCAGAGTTAAGGCCTTAATGCAACATTACTCTCAAACTTAATTTCCCATTAAGCTCATAATGCAGCATTACGCTCCTCAGTAGTGCCACGTTTAACTTTGTAATGGGGCGTTTAAAAACTTAATTCTCCATTAAGGTCTTAATGCCACATTAAGGAAAAAATGCTCAATTTAAAAAAAAAATGTTGACCCTCCACTAAGGATCTTAATGGGTAATTATGCTAACCCGTTACTGGAGATTTGCAGCCCACTAGTGAGGAATTAAGGCACGTTTCAAAACCCTAACGCCCCTTTTAGTGACTTTGCCCCTAGCAACACCCTATCAAAATACCTTTAGCTTCTCCACATGGAAAGCTGGGTTAATTAATTTTCTATGCTTTACCCACTGTTCTCCTTCGTAGGTCACTAATCCTGTTGCTATTAATCCAACAAATGGATTCCCTCTTGGCTTTTGAAAGTCATTTAACTTGGTTAATATATCTTTGATGAGCTCCGGGTCCATTATAGTCACTCTTGGGTTCCATCCCAGCCATGTGATGAAACTTCTTCCTGTATAAAACAAATTTCAAAGTTTAAAACGATGATCTTTTTAAATAATTGTCTCCTCCAGCCTCAAAAACCTGAAGATGACAACTTAAAAAAATTATAAAACTTATAAGTATAAAAAATGAAGAAGTAAACATTGATAATTCAAAAAATATAAAAGATATTAAACATAAGTAAAATTAGATAACAAAGTAAAACTTCTAATTTAAGAAGTCCGAATGATTGTTTATAAAGTACTACACCCACGTGTTACCGTAAGGACAATAAGGATATACAAAACAGTTAAACTGTTATAACACTACGTAAAGAAGACGATAATAAAAAACACGTAACGACCAAAGCGTTTAAAAAAAACTTTATTACACCTCCAATAAAACATAAAAGAAACATCACTGTATCAATCATAAAAAAAAAGCAAAAGAACAAAAAGAAAAAAAACAAATTAAATGTTAATTTCACTATTCCTTCCAATTAAATAATATTTTCAGCGAAAAAATAAAATCTACTGTGACACTACTGTAGCAACCAGGAAAAAAAAACAAAAAATGAATTAAATATTAATTTTATTATTCCTCTCGGTTATTATATTCACTTTTATTCCCTTCAATGTCATAAAATGTATAATATACCCAATTATATTCACTATTAAATAATATTTTCACTATTATTTTCAGCGAAAAAATAAAATCTACTGTGACACTACTGTAGCAACCAGGAAAAAAAAACAAAAAATGAATTAAATATTAATTTTATTATTCCTCTCGGTTATTATATTCACTTTTATACCCTTCAATGTTGTAAATGTATAATTCATAATGTGTCAATATAGGCGAGTCTAAAAGAACTTGCAATGAACAGCTTACCTGTCTATAGCTCAATCGTCCAACCAGGATAGTTAATAGGGAAAAAGACGAAACTAGCCGGTTTGACCACGGTTGGACGAGAATAGCCGCTTCGACGGTCGTCCTAGCCGTTCAACCACGGTCGGACGACCGTGAGTTTCCACCAAATCACCGTCTGACACGTATAGGTTTTTGACAGTCGCCCGACCGTGCGATTGGTCGTCACGACCGTCGATACATTCTGTCTGCGACGGTCGGCTCGACCGTCTGACACACTGTCGGGTGCGCCACGACCGTGGTTTTTATTTTTTTTTTAATTCGAAAAAACAAATTATTGAAGGTCGTCCGACCGTCTGGGAACACGGTCGCGGTCGGAGAATCCACGGTCGTCCGACCGTTTAAGAATTAAAATGTTTTTTAATTTTATTTTTATAAACAATAATATATAATATATAATATTCTCATTTTTACACCTATAAATACCATACAAACTTCACACATTACCACATAACTCAAACTCTCTATATTTTTTTAGGTAAATGAGTCGTTCAAGCATGAGTCGTTCTTCCTCATCCAAAACTAGTATTAACAAAAAACACAAGACTTTAATTCTTGATTCAAAGGGGAATGTATGTTGTTTTCATGACATTCCTGCAGTCTCAAGAGTTGCCGGGGATGGTACTACACGTCCATGTCATGAATTTTTCGGGTGTTCCTTATGGCCTGTAAGTATTAAAATTAATATATTTCAATCTATTCTTAATATGTATATATACATAAACTTCAATCTATTTTTAATTCAGGGTAAATCCGATTGTAATTTTTTCATGTGGAAAGATGATGTTGCATCGTCTCCTGTTGTTGAAGACTTTGAAGCGAAATCAAAATTATTAGCTATGAAAAATCAAGTACTAGAAATGAAGGTTTCAAAACTAGAAGCGGAGAAGATGATGTTGGAGGAAGAAGTCAAAAGTTTGAAACTTAAGTTGTTAAAGTTTTCAAATATAGAAGTAGAGAAGATGATGCTGGAGGAAGAAGTTAAAAGTTTGAAACTTAAATCAAACGTATCAATCAAGAATTATGTAATTGGGGTGGTCATCGTTTTGATTATGTTTCGGTTTTTATTTTGAGAATAAATGTAGTTTCATTTTCTCTTTATGAAAGAAATTTATGAATTTAGTTAATCTGAATCTTTTTATTAGAATTTAATATTTAATAATATTAAATAAATATGTATAGTTATTAGAAAATTATAAAAAAAAAAATTAATTTTTTTTTGAATAAATAATTTGGCGGGACGACCGTTGACTAGGTCAGGACGACGGTGTTCCTGGCGGGGACGACCGTGTATGTTCTGCACGTCCAATCAATTCTTGTACGACGGTCGTGGCGACCGTCCCTGCGGTCGTGTCGACCGTCGGACATGGCATTTTCTACTATAAAATACGAATTTTTGTTGTTTAAATTCTTAAAAACGTTGAGATAATGGAGTTTAACAATGTTGTTGTTTGTTTTGGTGGTAACTGGGAAGAAAGAAGTTGTTCACTCGAGTATGTCCCCTTTAACTGTTTTCGACGTGCGATTAGCGTAAACTCAAACATGCGTTTTTATGAACTCAAATCGTACATTTCTAATCGTTTTCGTCTCTTTAATATTTCACGTATGTCTTATAAAATGTCGACGTATGCTTTTCCAGTTGATATTTATGATGATAATAATGTTTCAATATTTTTAAAAATTGTTCAGCAAAATGTTAAAGAAATTATTTACTTGTACGTTGTTGAATCTTCTATTTCTGGTTGTGATCCAACTAAACCAGCTTCTTCTCATGGGTCAAATCCAAAAAAAAAGATTTTCTCATTATTATGAAAATAATAATACAGAAAACAACGGTCGCTAGGCCCCGGAGAACAGTCGGACGACCATTGACCAAGGGCTTGTCAGACCGTGGAATGCTGAGGTGGCGTTTTTTTTATTGGTTTTGGGGTACAGTCGGACGACCGTCGGTGGACGGTGCTAGACGACCGTGGAACCGGCTAGTTTGATCTTTTTTTAAAAAAGTGTGGACATTCTCGTCCAACCGTGGTCAAACCGGCTATTCTCGTCCTTTTCCCTAGTTAATAACTGGTTTGTTATATATAACACAGCTCTGTAAGTGTTTCAATCAATGTAACCCCAAGGGCGGAAGGGGTGACCCTTAAATTCTAGTTCGTTTTTTAAATCATGGTTTAAATCAAGTAGTGGAGTTTCAAATCCTAACAAAAAAGGTAATATATGTAGTTCCGGAGTATAGTTTATATACAATCCAACTTTCAAGAACTGGTTGTGTTATTCATATAAAATGTTGGGTAAGCCGGTAAGATGTTACACAACATTATAAATCATGCCGATTCGTCTTTATTTTTTCTTAATCATTAACAAAAAGAAGTTACCATGTTTTTTGAGAGAGTGATGGGGGAAAGGCACAACGTGAGACAGAACTTCTTCCCCATTATCGATATTACAATGCTGAGATTTGGATCGCTGAAACATCATGGACAGTTCTTTCATGTCACCAAAGAAAAACCTGTATTTGTTTCCCTTAAAACCCTGATTCTTCAAGATCTTCTCCAGCTTCTTTGGTCTCATCCAGACTATATTCATCACCTTCCAGGCGCAGAGTACAAGTACTGAAGCACATGTTATAGTCCATGTGTTTGTTACCGCATCCATTGTGTTTTAACTTCTGTTATCGAAGGAATGTTTGTTTATGTATATACATATATAGTAACATAGAAAATATCGAAGTGGTGGATAGGAACAAGGGCACTAAATAAATAAAAGAGTAAATTACGGCTATAGTCCCTGTGGTTTGTACGTTTTACGGTTATAGTCCCTAGCTTCAATTTTTATGCCTATAGTCCCCAAGGTTTAGGAGGGGTCCGTTACACCGGTCGTCCCTGGGGCTAACGGGCGTTAATAAATTCCGTTAAGTGTGTATGAAAAGACCATTATACCCTCCTTTAAAAAACCAATATAAATATAGATTAAAAACAAATCAAAAAAGAAAAAAAAGAGAGTAAATTACGGCGTTCACCACCACCATTTCCTTTCCGGCAAATCCTCGTTCACCACTAGGGGATATTCAACCACCGCCACCATTTTCATCTACCGCCACCACCATATCCGTTCACCACCACCAACTTATCCAGGTTATCACCCGACGTCTTCTCCAGTCATCACCACCAACCAATTCTCCTCACCGCTGCACCACCCCCAATCTTCGTCACCCTCTCCGGCGACAGGGCTGACACCCCCACTGCCATCACCATCTCCGGCAACACCCACTGCCATCACCATCTCCGGCAACACCCACTGCCATCTCCACCATCTCCGACAACACCAATTCCCATCACATATCCATTGTCAGGCCGTCATCGGTGGTTCCAAACCCAAAACCAAAACCTTAGACACCTGAAATTCTTGCTACAGGCGTCAAAATCGATCCTCACCCCATTTCAAGATTGTAAACTTAGTCGTTGAAATAGTATCTTGCATATGCTTTCTGTGATATTATCTTTTGAGGGTTTTCCTTTTTTGAATTTGTCATTAATTAAACTTTAATTTCAAGATTGTAAACTCAGGCAATTGTCCCTGAGTTTTTCTCCAAAAGAAAAGGTTAAACTCCAATTTCTGTAAGTTCATGTATATGTGTTGCGGGATGAGGGGAACAATTAGGTGGTGATGGCCGGAGAAGACGGTGTTCGGTTTCTAGTGGTTGATGGAGCCAGGGAAGACGGAGACGGTGTGGTACGGGAACTGGGTGGGGATGGCCGGAATTGTAAACCTTCATCAATGGTGATGGTGGATAAAGAGGAAGAAGATGGGGGTAAAACTGTCATTTTGTTTTTCTTTTCTTTTTTGTTTTTTTGTTAGAGGGTATAATCGTCATTTCAAAAAGGTTAAAAGAATTTTTTAATGTTCGTTAGCCTCAGGGACCAAACCGTAACGAGCTAAAAAAGGTTAGGGACCAAAGTCGTAATAAACGAAGTTTAAGGAATATAGGTGAAAAACGTGCAAACCACAGGGACGAAAGCCGTAATTTACTCTAAATAAAAAGTAACCAAATAACAACTTTAACCTTTTATATGATACAAATTTCTAATTTCTTCTAAAAACACATTTTGGATACGAGCACTTCTTAAATTCTATGGTGCTACAAGGGAGATGCTATGAAAATAACTTTGCTTCTTATCGTTTTTGAAAGCGATAAAAGGATGCTGTAATAGAAGTTCAAGAAATGAAGGCGCAATCATTGAAAGGCTAGCTAGACCTCACTTGAACGTACAAGGTTCAATAACATATTAGCTAAAAATCATAACGAAGCATTAAATGTTTGCAAGTTTTATAACGCTCATTCTAATCCCACACCCTAATTTTACACCCATATACTTCGCGTATAGTGGAATACACAGCGTATAGTATCAAAACAGAATTTTATCCTTCTCTAAGAATGTGTCGGTATGATGAATCCAGGCTATACGACACGTATAGCCCAATACGTAGCGTATGGTGATCTGATTATTTTTGTTGGTCGATGGAGTGTTGGTAGGTACACTATACGTAGCTTATACCTCTATACTCATCGTATTGTAACAAGGCTTGGGTGGTAGGTAGGACTTACATATGCCAGAGTAATGCATCGTATTGTAACAAGACTTGGGTGGTAGGCATATGTAAGTTCTACCTACCACCCAAGCCTTGCTATATATTGGACGATTTTAATCAATATTTTTAGAACAATAGCTTCCTCTGCTTTCTAATTTCTTAAACAACTCACCCCCTCAAAACTTTCATTTTCCTCAAAGATTTAATGGCTTCCAACAACTGTCGTTTGTATTCGATTCGTTCGATAAATGAGTACGAGGAAGGGTTAATCTTAGATGATGTATACTCACGACCTCCGAATTATTTCACGCTAAGATTTTTTATTCCGGTCATTTCACAACTTCACCTGAGAGGAGATACGAGGACGGTGTATGTGTTCTCGTTGACTACCTAGTCGTCAATATGTTAAGGTTTTCTTATATGGCTTTAATCATTCAAGATCTGGGGTTTGAAGATACCAACAACATGTGGTATTACTTTAAGCCCAACAATAGTGATGATTTTGATAGGGTGTTGCAGCGCTTAAGAGACAATTCAGACGCCCATTAGCTAACCTTGTACAACAGTGACAATAATAACATGAGTATACGTCTGTACGTTGTGTGAAGTAAGTTAGGTGATAACAATAGCAAAGACTTGCTGAGAAGACATCGAGATCGTCCCGACAATAACTCTGTGTTTAAACGAAATTTGTTGAAGGAGTTTATGGAATGGGTTGGATGGGCCGCTTTAGTTAACTCAAGCCTCCTGTAGCGCATGAACTCTTCATAATTACACAATCAACAGAGTAACGCAACACTTTTAAAGCATTTTTTAAGAAAATGCGGGACATTGTAGCCAAATGTACATTCAGGACAAATTCTGTGAGATCATCATTCAATGAGGTTGTTTGGGAATTCTCACAGAATCTGTTTAGAATGCACATCTGGCTGTAATGTCACCGTGTTTTCTTGATGATGAATTGAACAATCTTTGCTTTACTCTGTTTCACTTTTTAATTATAAAAAGTTCACTGTGTATTTTTTTATATTTTACATCCATATCCAATGCCATAACAGGTTGGATGAGCTTCTTTCTGGAACGAGTTTGATTCAACCATATCCAACGCCACAAGACGCACATCGCTAAGATTGTTAAGAACAACAGTTTTTGAAGATATTTTCAAAAAAACGAGGATATTGCAGCCAAAATGGCTTAAAAACTGTAGTTCTAAACAATCTTAGCAAGGTACGCGTTGTGGCATTGGAGAAGGGTGCATCCAACCCGTTCTAGAAAGATTCGTATCCAACTCGATGCGGTATCTGAAATGGGTATAAAATGAAAAAATTGAACACAATGAGGTGTTTATACTTATAAAAAGAAAAATAAAGTGGCTTGAGTTAAACAATTGTTGTAATAATGCCGCCTAGTTTATTGTTTTTATGTTGTATAACATTTACTGTAAGCGTTTAATGATTTGTTAATTAATGGTGGTTGGTTTTCGTGTCATCTGTTAATTTTTTATTTACGTTACATATAAAGTTCGTGAAAAATGTATGTGGGTTCTTGAGAGCCTATTGATGAAAATGGCATCATCCCCCATAATTTTTCTGTGTACAACTTGGCCTTGTTTCTAAAATGAAAATGAAAAACAACCATACAATCTTAAGTTTACTGTTTTTATTTTGTATAACATTTACTGTAATCGTTTAATGATTTGTTAATTAATGACATTTGGGTTTCGTGTCAATGTGTGACCTTTGGACCCTGCTCTGATGAAAATGACATCACCCTCCTTTTTTACATTAGCATGGTTTCTAAAATTCTTAACCTTTTAATCTTTCTCTGATGAAAATGACATCACCCTTCAGTGTTACCTTAGCACGGTCTCTAAAATATGTGACATTTGGACTCTTCTATGATGAAAATCACATTTTTTATATATTCTATACATTTTTTTAAAGTTACATATATTTCCCTACTTTTTACGATCGTTACCAAATTATTTTTCTATAAACAAGTAATTTTTTCAGTGACTTTCACCTTAAAAAGATTTTCACAATCTGAGATGTGATTCTTACATTCTCGAAGAGTTTTTTCGTGTTGCATCTCAATCACAACCATACAAACCAATCAATAACTCAAACAACCAAACAAAACCAACGAACCAAACATATTAACAAGCATACAAAGTAACCAATATATATAGAACTAAACAAACTAACCAAACAAGTTCCAATATAATACAAAATACGATAAGAGTTCGTACATACATCATGACAAAAACAAAACAATACAATTGAATAACATGCGACTAAGCGTCATCTAGATCCTTTGGTGGCGGTGGGAACAGAGGAAGATGACACCAATGTGTGCTGCCATCTCAATCAATGCCTAGGTCCGTCAATCCTGAATCTGGGCCATCCAGTGAGTGGGCCGAACCATCTCGTCTAACTTGAGGTTTGATGAGCGTACATTATATTTAATATTAATCACTCCCTATACATACCAAATTGTGTATAAAATATATTATTTTGTTTAGTTATTGTGATTAGTGTGTTGAGAAGGTAAATGAGCTTAAATGGTATGATTAAGTTAAGTCCGAATATAACGATCATGTTAACATTTAATTATTTTTATGTCATTAAATATAATTATTCTAAAATATATAAAGAAAATAGGAAAGAAATAATATACATGTGGTTTGCTCATTGCTCTCGTGAACAGATAATGAAAAGAAAGAAAATCATGATTTGGGCTTAAGGGCCCATGACAATTTGAGGTGAAATTTGAAGGTTCTGGACGTAGGCTTCAAGGGGTTTAAAAAGGAACGGTGGTCGAGTGGGAGTTCGCAGCAATGTTTTAAAAATCGATTTTTTTGTTGAACCGGAAAACCTTCCGGGACTGGTTCGACCGGTCGGACCGGTTAGACCGGGTGGTTGAACCGGTTAGGGGATTTATATATATTTCTTTTATAAAAATGCTAATAAACTTGTACACCCCAACAAAAGTAGTTAAAATACAAATATAATCTACTCAAAAATAATATCAAATATGTATTTCATAAGAAAATATAAGTTTTAAACTTTAAAAAATAATAAAAAATAAAAAAAAATTAAAAAAAATTAAAAAAAAATAAAAAAGAAATCAGAAAACCGGTTGAACCGGGAAAAACCTGTTAAACCGGACCGGTTGAACCGGACCGGTTGAACCGGAAAAAACCTGAAAAAACCGGAAAACCGGCCGGTCTAACCCGGTCCGGTTATTGCCAAAAAACCGGCCTTTAAAAAACCGGCTAGAGGACCGGTCACCGGTCGAACCGGCCGGTTCGAACCGGTTTTTAAAACACTGGTTCGCAGAGGAGTTTGACGGCTGGGAAGAAAACAAGGGCTCAGCCCCTTGCTGCTGCTGCTGTGCGTACAAATCGAGAAGGACAGAAGGTCTACGGCTAATCAGAGAGAGAGAGTTCGACATTTTTTAGAGGAAGTAAAAATATTATTTTATAGTTTGGTTGATTAAATTTTAATGATGAGTCGGATAGTGAAAGTATTTGATCTTTTCATTATGTTTACTAGCTAAATCTTTCGTGACTATTTTAGGTGAAGGGTTAATTAGGGTTGTTTTGAACTAGGTTTTTATAATGGGTAAGATTTGAGATTGTGACACTCAATTAATCTTACTATTTGTTTGTTTTAATCTGTTGCTTGTTATTATTGTATGCGCCCTCCACTCCCGGACTACCTTTCTAAGCATAGATCTAGGACTATCTTTAGCAAGTACGTGGTAATTAGTAATTACGTTAATCAAACTGGATACGGTTATCTTTGTGTAATTTCCAGAATATAAACCTGAAGTGATAAACTAGTCACCTAACAACCTGAATCCCAAAGTGGTTACCTTTGTCATCATATAAGATAATTAAATTAGTAGTAAGCTTAGAAATTTTAAAATCAGCCAATTCAACTTAACAGCCAAGAGGCAATTTACGATTTCAGTATTTAGGTTTTAATTAGTTAATCTAGGTTAGTGATAGTAACTTAGGTTAAGATAATTAGAATCACTAGTAACCACCAACTCCCCTGGATTGATACCCAACTTACCTTGTCTATAGGTTAGTTAGGTTTATTTGTATAGCGGTCACGACACCCGTTATCACGGTTCAAAGATGTAGGTAGCCTAATGGCCTGGTACGCGAAACGGACGTCCGCTTCCTCGTGCACCACGTCCCCATCGTCCAATTCGTCTCTCTCTCTTGTTGGAACCGCTTGGCGTGAACACCCCATTTAACTTTGAAAAAGAATGTTTTTTTATAGGCTCCTGTTCTGACATGAGGTTCTGTTTAATGTCTTCAAACCTGGCCTCATAGTCAATGGACTCTTCCCCGTACGCATATGTCGGGGTATCATTATCAAGCTTCTTCCAGAATGGTTCAATGCCACTTAACTGGATATGTGTGCATTTATTCGAACAAACAGTTACAAGTTTAGCTTGAATATTGAAATAGACAACTACTATTTTATCAGTTGTCTCCTCGTATTTTACCAGCAGAAAGGGACAGGGCAGGCCAGGACCGGTAAACAGTTGGCATCCACACACAATATGTACCTCTTGAAACATTTGCACCCTGGCATACGCCGTATCTAACAGATCCAGACATTTATAAGACACCCTACCGCGTGGGTAGTCAAACAATGGCACCCTGTGAGAATGCTGTTGGAATTTACAGTGGATATCCTGGTTACCGATTTTAATTTTTTATCTGATTAAAACCGATTTAATATAAATTAATACTATATTAATTTGGCAGTGGAAACGATTTAAATAAAACACGCGAATATTACTGCAACATGATCAATCACCGTACACGACAAACACAGAAAAATATTTATATAAAAAAACTAAAAAAAATTAATATCTAATTAAGTTAGATATACCTTGGCGGGGTTCGAGCAACCGCTCGAGACACCCGGATTCAACGGACTGTCGCTAGTACGAACTGAGACGTTTGACTCGAACCTGCGAGACAGATCGTCAACGGTGGCGGCGGCGACGGCGACGGCAATGGTGGCGGTGGCGGTGGCGGTAGGGTTACCACGGGTGGTGGTGACAAACTTCCTCCACCGAGATCGCGACAGGAACGGTGCCCATGAGGAACTCGTCACCGGAGACCGGTGGTGACGCGATGGCGATGGCCGGTAGGTAGGGTGGCGCGGGCCACGACGAGGGGACAGGGCGCGATGGTCTCGGCTGTGCTGGCAGTGCGAGGACCACTAGCCGGTGATCGACCGGTGATGCGGCGGAGGCAGCGGCGGCGGCGGTTTGAGCCGCGGCTCGGGCGGCTGCAGCTTCCTTTTCGAGTCGAGAACAAACCGGCGGTGACGCAATGGCAATGGGCGGCGGTGGTGGCGTCGGATGGTGGTCGGCGGCGCCAGGGGTGGCGCCGGCTTGGGGTTCGACGCAAGAGGGAGAGAGAGTGGAGATTAGGGTTTTGTTTTTGATTTCTTGCGAATTAATCCACTCTCTCCCTAATTTATTATTAAATTCACGGACCGGGGCTCTGACGGACTGGGCACGGTCGCGATTTCCTCTAGTCCACCTAGCTGATCAGTCTGTTAATCCAGTAACAACTGGTCAGTCCGTTTAATTTATTTTTTTCGAGCGTTTTTTAGGCATATAAGTTTTTGTCGTCTAATTAAATAAATAATCAAGTATTTATTTAATTGACCGCTTAGTTCGTTTTAATACTAATTAACATCTAATTAGATTTGTAGTCTGTTGACCCGGGTGTAACTCTTACGGGTCACTATCGGTCGGGTTCGTTAATTTGTCGGGTCAGGACACCCTATTTCCAACAGTCTCCCACTTGGACTGAATGTGACAGTTTAACGAGCGCAGTCAGAGGCACTCTAGCTATGCATGGCTACACCAACCAATATTGACACTTTAAGTCATCAGCCAAAGTATATCTAATTGACGATCAAGCAGACTTATGACTTGTGCATTCATTATCATATGTTCCTTTCTGTATAAGACATTGATGGATTATGAGACATGGACTCTCATATATGTTTCATCGATTTTCAATCTTGATACAATTCGAAGTGATTCAACAAACACACAGTAAGTTTGGGTGAGGCCTCACACTTATCATTTGGAACCAACGAGGGTGCCTTTATGTCTAACAGTTGCCGAAGCAAGAGTACATAATTCCTTGTTGAGGCATACAGCTCCCACTAAACCTCAGAGTCATTCCCAAAAGTAACCGTTATGGTTGGCAGTTACGCGACAACGTTAGGCTACAATCAAAGAATGTTCTTTAGTAGAAGGGAGTTCGAATATGCGTCTCAGGTCTAAGAATACATTAGAGCATGCATTAATCAAGCAAGCAAGACTTCCATGTTTGCATTGCATGATGGAGTTACGTCTAACGTCATTTACCAATGAGGTCTGTGAGTTTGAACGTTAAACGACTTTAAGGTTCAAGTAGTCACAATAGTCTTACTTTAGTATAGTTCCCACTAAACTAATCGACTATGGACATTTAGGACAAGAATCTATTGTCCAAGGATTAAACGTATTAATACTGAACACAGTAATGTAATTCATTATTGCATAAAACAGATGGAATTAGAATAATATAGACAACTGCTGGTGTTCATACATCCAAATACTAAATCAAAACATGTCTTTAGCTAATCTAAGCCCTATCGCTTCTATGTGGCGTACATGAGTCTCCCGAGTCATGGGCTTAGTGAAGGGATCAGCTAAGTTTTGATATGTGTGTACTTTGCTTATTTTAATTTCATTTTTGTCGACTACTTCTCTTATGTAGTGGAATTTCCTCAGGATGTGCTTGGCCTTCTTGTGAGACCCTTACTCTTTGGCTTGAGCTATAGCGCCGGTGTTATCACACAGCATCTCGATTGGCTGCCTGATGCTTGGCATGGCATCGAGATCGGATATGAACTTCTTCATCCATACAGCTTCCTTAGTAGCTTCTTAGGCGGCTATGTATTCGGATTTAGTAGTAGAATCTGCTACTACAGGCTGTTTGGAGCTTCTCCAGGAACAACCCATCCGTTAAGAGTGAATACGAATCCCGACTGCGAGCGAGAATCATCTCGGTCAGTCTGAAAACTAGCATCAGTGTAACATCTTACACTGAGCTCTTCATCAACACCTCCGTATACGAGAAACATATCAGTGGTGTTTATCAAGTATTTCAATATGTTCTTAACAGCCGTCCAGTGAGCTAGTCCTGACGTCTGTTGGTACCGACTAGCCACGCTCAGTGCATACAAGACATCCGGTCGTGTGCAGAGCATGACATACATGATAGATCCAATAGCAGAGGCAAATGCGATTGATGTCAGTCCAATGTGTCGTCATTATTATGATTAATTTGTCATATTTATTTATAATAATGGTTGGATTACATAGCTTTTTTACTAATTTTATGTTTTGAGGTACCATGAGTTAAATGAGCTAAAATGGAGCTGTTATGAGGAGCCTGAAGCTGATCAGTACGAAGTTCGAGAAAGGATCAAGAAATGAACCGGAACGAGTGAAGACTTAGAAGAAAATCAAGAAAAGTTCCTGAGTTTCAGTTCTGGGCGGTACGCCCAGTGAAGCAGAGATCAGGGCGGTACGCCCTAAAGTTTAGAGAAGCAGCCGGAAGAATAAAACCGGGCGGTACGCCCAGGAATCCATAATCTTGGGCAGTACGCCCCGAATTGGCCGACAGAAGAAAATTAGGGTTTTGATATTTAAACTTATTTGTGAAGTTATTAGACGAATCTTCTTCATTCGTATTCGACCAGAGCTTAGGGTTTACGACTTGGAGCCCTGTATTGGAGCTTTTTGAGAGATTTCAATCATTCGGTACAGTAATTTAATACAGTTTTTCATTATGTCTTTGTTTGTTTTATTAGCTATGTCCGGCTAATCACCACTAACCGCTTTTGGTGATTGGTTGGTAAAATCGTTTTATTCCTAATCAATTTCTTAACTAGTTGTTCCGGAATACTTGCTACCGTTGAACACCCGCATGCTAAATTGTTTAATCTAACTAGTAACCTAGGGTTTTAGTGGTCCAATGTTTAATGATCTAGCACTTTCTTGCGGCAGGACTAATCAGCCCATTAGAAACTTAGGTTATTAGGTCAAGGAAGCAATTTGGGGGCATGTCTATGTGTCACTAGTTAGTAATTAGGTTTTGCCTAGATCGGTAGCCAACCAGGATCCGAAAGTGGTTAGATTTGTCTCATTTGATAGTTCAATTAAGTTTTTAGGTTAAAGTTAGTTAATTTGTTAGTTAATTCACCCAACAACTCAAAACAGCCAAGTGGCAATCTTAGATAATTTTAGGTTAATCAGTAATTTAGGTTAATTTAGTAGTCAATTAATCAATTTCCACATATTCCCTAGGTTCGATAACCCTAACTTCCACTACTACAAAATTAAGCTAGGTTGGGGATTTGAAACGGCCTGACAAACCGTTATCAAATTGGCGCCGTTGCCAGGGAATTAGTGCGCTTTTTGATTAGTTGATTTTTTCTTGAATTTGCATTTTTATTTAATTTTTTCAAAAAATATCAAAAAAACCAAAAATAGTGTCTTTTATTCCAGTAATTATTTTCTGCATCTAAAAAAAAAATTAATTTTTGTCGAAATTCAATTCTGGGCGGTACGCCTGGGAATCCTTATTCTGGGGCGGTACGCCTTGGGGCTAAAATCACAGAAAGTTTTCAAATTTTTGACCATCCAAGTTTCAGTTTTTTCTGTTCTATTGCATTATTTACACCCCCTGGAACAGTTCTGCGTAATTCGTTTGCTCTTTTGTGACTGT
The DNA here is from genome assembly GCA_039602395.1 of Deinandra increscens subsp. villosa. Classification (NCBI taxonomy): domain Eukaryota; kingdom Viridiplantae; phylum Streptophyta; class Magnoliopsida; order Asterales; family Asteraceae; genus Deinandra; species Deinandra increscens. Next base: position 301 of record JBCNJP010010106.1, on the reverse strand, counting down.
TTTTGCAGGTTTTAGGTGATTGTGCATGCATACGCGGCATTCCCGCAAGACATCCCCGCTGATTTACAATCCGGAGATTGAAAGAATAGCTCGGCAGAACCGAGCAGAGCAGAGAAACAGAAAGGCAATGGAGGGCCAAAATCCAAACCCCAACCCGAACCCCAACATCCACCAAAACCCAAATCCCAACCAAAACCCGAACCCAAATGAGAATCTCAATCAAGACCACCACCAACCACAAAACCAACCACAAAATACACCCGAAAACCCCGCCATGCCACAAAACATCCCTCCCATCCAA